>PVKE010020348.1:0-12159 GCA_004027555.1 Craseonycteris thonglongyai
GAAAGAATCTAATTTTTCCATGGTGTCAGCAAGAAAACCCAAATCCACCAGCCAGCAAGAGTCTGTTAGTTCATCATAATTTTCATTTTTATCATGTATAAATGTTTTAATTTCTTCAATTAAGTTCACAAATCTTGTAAGAACTTTACCTTTACTGAGCCAACGTACTTCAGTATGCAGGATGAGATCGTGTTCTTTACCTTCAGTATCTTCTAACAGGGCCTTGAAAAGTCGGTGTTGCAATGGAGCTGCTCGAATAGAGTTGATTATGTTTGTGACTATTTTCATAACATGTTCAAAGGGCAGTATTTTACAACACAAAGCTTCCTGATGGATAATACAGTGGTAGGACATAAAGTTTGAAAATGATTCATCTTTCCTGGAAAGGGCAATAAATCCTTTGTTTTTACCAACCATTGCTGGTGCCCCATCGGTAGTTATCGCAGACAACTTATGCAAAGGCATGTTTATTGACCTGGCATATGTTCTGAAAGTTTTATGAATATCCTCACCTCTCGTCTGTCCTTTCATTGGTAATATTTGCAACAGCTCCTATTTTACTGTGAAGTTACTAAGTACCATTCTCACCATAACTGCCAACTGTGCGGTGTCTGATATATCTGTTGACTCGTCAAATTGCAGAGAGAAGCAGTCACATATTTCCAAGTCAGTCTTTAACTGAGTTTGCAAGTCTTTTGAAATTGCGTGTATTCTTCTTGTGACTGTGTTATCTGACAACTGTAGGTCTTATATTGCCGACATAATCTCACACTTGTTGGAATATTCCTCAAACAAACTATCGGCAACAGTCAGAAATGCTTATTTTAACAATTCACCATCCTGGAAAGGTTTTTTCTTCTTTGCGAGCAGTTGAGAAATTTTGAAAGACGCAATGGTTGCCTTTTTAGATTTTTCCACATGTCTAGTGAAAACAGTCTGTTGAGTAGTTAAACTTAATTTTAGTTGATTTATTTTTTTCTTTCTTCAGATTTAAGTGGATAATTCGTATCAAAAGTGGTATGACTTGTCTGAAAGTGACGTTCAACATGATGTTTTTTCGGCACTGCAATACTACTGCCACACAACAGGCAAACGCATTTACCTTTTAAATTAATGAAATAATATTATTCCTCCCAGTCTGTTTTAAAATTATAGGTTTGTTTTCTCTTATTTGGTCCACTCATTTTAGGACTAAAAAAATAAAAATAAAAATAGTTATAGAACTACAATATCATATCAAATTGCTACCATAATAATAGATTACCTACCTCGCTTTTAGTTCATTTAAAATCGAATATATCAAAACACTGTGATCCTAGCTAACCATCACGACCCGATCGGTCCAGCAACTGCAATCAAAATGGCAACTTGGCGTCTCCCGGGTGGGTGGAGGAGAGTGTAAAGAGTGCAGCGGCTAAACAAGACGCGACATGTACAAAGGCGAAAGCTAGGGAAAAACTTATATGTACGATATCGCAAACATACCAACGAATATAATAAATCTGTGTAGATACTCAAACAGTATTTTAAAATTCTAACACATGTATAAAAATAAATTATAGTTTTACTTAGTGTTTATGAAAAACTTCTGATGCAGTCAAGTAATGGCGGGCACACACAAATCGGGTGTGGGAATCCCTGCTCTATGGAAAAAAACTGTAGTGAGTAAGAGTGGACTTAGGAGACCAGTTAGGAAACTTGCAGTAGTCCCATTAAGAAGTGATGGTGGTTAGAGACTAGAGTGGTAATGGTGGAGGAGAAGAGAAGTGATTGGATTCTGGATATTTCTGGAAGATGAAGCTAATAGAACTACTGCTTGATTAGATGTAGGTCATAAGGGAAAGAGAAATTATGGATGACTCGTAAGGTTTTGGGCCTGAACAATAATATGTATTCAATGCTATTTCCTAAGATGAGCAGCCATATGGAAGGATCACTAGGTGGAATGGGTGTATGTGCCTGAATCAGAGTTTTTGTGTTGAATCTGTTCAAATTTGAGATACTTTGTAGAGAGATGGACATTGGAGCAGACATTTGCATTCTGGATCTCAGGAAGCAGCAGCAGATACTAACTTACAGATAATATTTAGAACCATGCAACCAGATGAAATTGCTGGGGAGTGGACATAGCTAGAGAAAGGAAGATAGCCAAGAACTGAACTTTAACTTTTGGTCAAAACAGAGGTCACGAAGTAGAAGAGGAGATAGTAAGGGAGAATGAGAAATAGTCATTGAGGTAGAAGAAAGAAATCGAAATAAGAACAAAGAATTGACCATTGGTTTGGCAAACTTAACGGTCACTGATTGACATAAGAGAGGTTTTTAGACTGAGGAGAACCCAAGGTTGAAGTGGGTTTAAAAGAAAATGGATGATGAGGAAATGAAGAAAAATACAAACTTGTTTGAAAAGTTTTCTTCATTAGGAAGAAATAGTGGTACCTGGAAGAGGGTGTGAGTTTTTCTCAGCTATTATAGCATATTATATAATGGTGAACATGAATAAGGAGTACAGATTGATGGTGCAGAAAAAAAAAAAATTGCTTAGTCCTTAAACTGTCCAGATTTATTGGGATCCTGAGCAAAGGGATATTTAGGCAGGGTCAATTTACCCATTTTCGTAGGAAGAGGCAAAGTCTGTGGGTACAGATGTTGATAGAGGGGATGATCTTTAGTGAAATCTTTCAGGCTTTTGTGTTTTTTTTTGAAATGACTAGAATGTTTTTTCCAAGAGCAGGAAAAATTCACTTGTATATCTGAATGGTTGTGCTTTTATTTTTATATTTAAATCTGAGGACTAAAGATATAAATTTCTATCATTCTAAGTAGTTAAGAAATTGTTCAGTATCATTTTTTATACAGAGAATCTTTTTTCACTGATTTTTATTGCCAACTATATCATATAGCATAGACACTCTGTGTACACTCTGTTCTGCTCATTGCTTATAGACTATTTCTGGGTCAGCACCACACTGTCTTAATTATAGCATCTTCAGAGTGTGTCTGAATACCTGTTAGTACATACCTAATCCTTGTCTTTTCAAGCTGGGAGATGCTAGTGAGCTTAGAATTATGGCAGAGGATTGGGGTTTGCCTCTCAGAATATCTTTCCTTTGATGCAAACTACTTTGAGTTTCAACTCTTCTTTATGATTTGTAGTATAGGCTCCTCCCTAAGTCACTGTAAGTGAAATTTATTCTTTCTTTTTAGTTTTTTGTTTTGTTTTGTTTCTCCCCTTTATTTGCTTGGTTTGAGAGAGGGAGGATTTGTGAATATAAATATCTCTATTTCCTGGAGTTAGATTTTGAGTCTAAACAGCAGCCTTGAACTGGGATGTTCTTCCCATGTTGGAGTTCCCCAGTTTAGTTCTCACCAGGGCAAGCTTACCATGTGGGAGTCCCCCAGTTTGGCCCCTGGCTTGTGGGGGACATTCCTCCCCTGCAGGAGGCCCCAGGCCCCGTCCCTGCCCTGTGTGGCCCCGTCCCTGCCCTGTGTGCCCCCCCCCCCATCTGTGTGGAACAAAACCATGTTGAAAACTGATGATGTACAACTATGGAGACTGCTCTGGGTTCTCCCCCTTCTCTCTGTCTCTCTCTGTCTGTGTGTGTGTGTGTCTCTGTCAAAAATAATAAAATAAATCTTTAAAAAATAAAATAAAATGCAGCCTTTGGCAGCTTCTAAGGATTGGTCCTTCTATAAGTTTACTAGTTCTCCATGAAGACTCAGGTCTGTCTTCTTCTATAAACATTTTGTCCTAATATAGCCTGATTACTCATTGCATTTTTTTGTTCTTTGTTCTTTTTAGCAACATTAATTACATGTATTGGATTTCTCTCCCTTATCTTTTATTTGATCTCTCTGTAAAAAAATTCATCTTTTTTCTTATTTCTATCATGATCTGAGCAGGCATCTTCACTGTATCTTCAATCTTGCTGTCTTGTTTTTCTGTGTTCTAGATCCTGGATCTTAACTATTTTTCATGCCAAAATTACTTTTGTGATTGTGCTTTTCTTTACAGTTCTTTTTTAAACTCTACTTCTCTTGTTATTTTTTTTTTTTTTACCTGCCTTTTCAAACTATTTTCTTTTCATCTCTTATTTTATTAGTTTCTTCGGAGTCTATTTTGTTCATGTGATAATTTCCAAAACTTCACTTTTTTGTGTGATAAATTTTTTCCAAAATTATTTTTCTGTATGTTGAGTCCTCTATTCTCTCTTGTCTTTCTGTCATTGCAGGCACTTTTGGCAGACCCAGTGTGAGCTTTTCTTGTTGTTGTTTTTGTTTTCCTGCTAATCAAAACTAGTATAATGGAGCTGTATGTAGGCTTTCAGTTTGACAGGCACTAGCCTCTGTCCAGGGAAAAATATTGGTACTTTTTATGGCTCTTCGCAAGCTTCTAGGCCTGAAATCTTTGAGTTCCTCTCTTCTTCTCCAGAAACCTATTAACTAAAGTCTGTTTTATCTTTGTTTTTCTTCTGTAACCTAACTCAAAGGTATATTTTTTTTACCTAGGCTATTCAAATGCTGAAATCCTGTGGGAGAAATACAGCTTGCATTCTATGTAGAACTGAATAAGTTGTTCAAGAATATATCCTTTCCTCCTTTTTTCTTTTTAGTAAAAAATTGAAGTCCCTCGCCTTATTTCTAATTCTTCACTCAGTCCTGCTTTCTAGTGTAATTCATCACTATTAGCAATGTACTGTGTATTCTTCCAGAAAGAAGGTTTCATCATTCTCTCCTTAGGGTGGGGGGAAGCTTATTACAACCAACTAAATTTCTTGTATTTTGTTTAAAAAACCAAAGAAAGATTGTGCTTTATTTATACATGTATAGCTTGCATGCATATCGACACTGCAGTTTTGAATGAATCAGCTATTTTCTACATAGTGCATCCTAACCTCAGTTGAGAAACTTATAGATTGCTGAGATTCTTCCACATTAACAATTAAAAATGTTTTCTGAGAAGCATGATTAGCCACTGTATTCATCCTTTGAATTCTTAAGTAGTGTGTTGATATATCGGCTTTTTCTGAATAAATTCTTGGTTTAACTCATTTTGCATTCAAGTAGGTGTAGAAATAGTGCTGATAATGAAGCTGTGTTTGTAGCAGTTTGGGAGTGTGTGTTTGCTTCTTCATGTGCCTTCTCTTGTGTTAGGTTTGGCCATGTAGGTCAGATAGTCTCAGCAGTCTCTCAGGTGTGTTTCACATAGACAGAGAATGAGAAAAAAGGTGATCTAAGCAACAGATGGGCTTGTGATATCTGTTTGGCTAATCTGGTAGTAACTGACTTTGTACAAGTCTCTTAACATTCCTTATTTACAAAACAAAAACAAGATAATGAAAATCTACCTTAGAGCATTGTTGAGAGCAGTAACTAATAAAAACTAATAACATTATGCATTGGCTGTTTTTTGTATTATACAGTGATGCTCTTGCTGACTCTGTTATTTACTGAGTTGAATTTGTACATCCATCATTGATAGTGATAATGCCCAAGTTGTATAGTTTCCACTAGTGTCTGAGAGCACATGTGGCCTAGCAATATGCCAGACTATTTAGGGTCCGGTTTTTGTCTCCAACTTCTCTGTCTGTTACTGACATTATTATTTCTTATTTTCATTTTCTCCACCTTTGGTCTTACTACTTGGTTACCTTTTGGCCATCTTGATCACAGGAATATAATTCAATGTGTTTAACTCACCAAACTCTCTGAATTGTGTTGACTTTAGCAATAGATATTCATTGATTGATTAACCATAGTCATTTTACTGAGGATCTGAAATCCATTCTTTGAAGAATTAGGCAATTGTATCAAATGTTCTTGTTTTTATTAAAATGACTTCACCTTTTCCATCAGTGGTTATAACTAACAGTATTATATACTGTATTCTTACAATAAAGTAAGCTAGAGAAAAGAAAATGTTATTAAAATAATAGGGAACAAGAAGTAAAATTAAGTAATAAGGAAGAGAAAATACATTTACAGTACTGTATGTATTTATTACAAAAAAATGTGTGTAAGTGGACCAACAGAGTTCAAACCCATGTTGTTCAAGGGTCAACTATATTTTCTTCTAACCTGTTTCCCATTTAGAGAAAACAAGTGTAGCTCGCTGCCTCATTCATTGAATGTTACATAAACATGCTTGTTGAGACTTAAGCAAATCTGGTTTTCAGTGTGAAAATAAAATATAAAAATTGTCTTGGAGTTATTTCTAAAAAGAGCTTGTCTGTAACCCTAATGTAACAAATATATATGATGATCAATATTTAATTATTTTCACATGTAGAAATGCTACATTTTCTAGGATTTGACATGTTCAGCAACTGAGAATTAATATATTTTGTTAATGGAGGTACCACTACTAAAAACAGAATGCTATGAATAGATTGATATTACTTGTTTCCAAAGGCTATCAATATACTAGAGTATTGTGAACATAATGATAAAAGCGGGATATTTCATGGCAAACTTTGGGGATAAGGTTAAGATTGTAATCCACGAGTTACCTCCGGGTAAACACTGCAATGGCATGCGCCACCAGTAAGTATTCTTGGGGCAAACAGCAAACGGGTTAAAACATATTTTCTTAGCTAATTATCACTTAAACTAGAATCATTCATTCCACTTTTTATTTATGATTTTTGTCTCTGTTTTGATCAGGGGTAGCCAACATTTTGGCTTCCCTGGGCCACATTGGAAGGAGAAGAATTGTCTTGGGCCACACATCGAATACACTAACACTAAGGATAGCTGATGAGCTAAGAAAAAAAAAAAAAAACATGCAAAATCTCATAATGTTTTAAGAGAGTTTATGAATTTGTATTGGGCCGTGTTCAAAGCTGTCCTGGGCCACTGGTTGGACAAGCTTGGTTTAGATGATTCTAGAGTCCTCTTAAATTTGTCTCTAAATTGTTTTTGGAATTTGGCCTCATATCTCCAGTTTTCAATTCTTTCAGACTAGATACCTTCTTCTCTTTCTCTACTCTTGTCACATTGTCCCCAGACTTATCTTTCTTCTTGTATATATATAATCATATCTTCTTAAAATTGTTAGTGACCCAAGAGAAATAAAAACATATTCACTGAAAGACATATATGAAAATTTATAGCCATTTTATTCACAAGAACTCTAAATTGGAAGCAACCCAAATATCCATCAACAAATGAATGGATAAACAAATGTGATATAGCCATATAATGGATTAAAATGGAATTAAAAGGAATGAACTATGGATGCACAGAGCATGCATGAATCTCAAAATCATTACACACAGTGAAAGAAATTAAAAACCATATGATACATATTATGTAATACTGTTTACATAACACTTGAGAAAATGCAAATAATACATAATTACATAAAGCAGATTAGTAGTTGTCTGAAGCTGGGAGTTGACAAGAGGTTGGGCTGCAAAGAGGAAGAAGGTATCTTGGTATAATTGAAATGGTTTGTATTTTTATTTTGGTAGCAGTTTCACTAGAATATACCTTCGTCAAAACTCATTGAATTGTGTGCTTTAAACTGATGTAGTTTATTATTCGTCAGTTATACCTCAGTAGAGTTTTTTTGTTTTTGTTTTTTAGTCCTACAGAGAGGGGTTCTCAATTGTTTTCAAGATGTGGGTCACATTTCTGAACAGTCTGATCCCAACATACTTTCCCTGCTTTTTTCTCTTCCACTTCTTGATACGTGTTTTCAACTGCAGCTACCCAACACTGCTGGCCATACTTTTATTCACCAAGCCACTTATTTTGTTGCTTTGGCTCATGTTCTTCACTCTGTCAGAATTGTATTAGAGTTCTCCAGAGAGACAGAACTGATAGGATATATAAAGATAATATACTTACCCATATAAGGAGCTTTATTTTAGGATGAAGGATTGGCTCATCTGCTTATGGAGGGTGTATCTTATGATCTGCCATTTGCAAGCTGAACTGAAAGCCCAAGAAAGCTGGTGTAGTTCCAGTCCAAACTCAAAGTCCTGAGAAACAGTGGCTCCAATAAAGTAAATCCCAGTCCCAGGCCAGAAACCTACCAACAAGGACTGCCAGTTCCTAAGGGCAGGATAAAGATGGACATCCCAGCTCAAGCAGACAGCAAATTCATGCCTTTCTGTTCTATTCAGGGGGTCAGCTGATTGGATGTTGTTTATCACATTGATTGGATTAATTAAGGCTATCTTCACTTAATTTACCAATTAATATCCTAATCTTTTCCAGAAACATCCTCACAAAAGTATTTTACTAGATATATGAGCATCTCTTAGCCTAGTCAAGTTAACACACAAAATTAACCCTCATAGGTTAATGGGCTAGTGATGAGAAGTGATAAGGAGCAGGAGGTTAACACCCAGGAAAGAAGGGCTTTGTTAAGTTAGACTTTTAATTTCTAGTAATAGTGGCGGGTTGTGGTGTGTGTGTGTGGGGGTGGGGTGGGGGGTGGGAGGGGAGTGTTAGGCATTAGTAGTAATTGTAGAAATAGTAACAGAAATAGTTATAGACGGAATAGTAATGAAAATATTTACTGAGTGCTTACTAGGTGTTGCACATTGCTATTCATCTGAATTATTTTACTCAATCTTTACAATAATCCTAGAAAACAAGAACTATTTTCCTTTATGAATAAGGAAACAGAAATTACACAATTTGCTCATAATCACAGAGATGGTGGTAGGGATGGATCTCATGAGTGGTGGTAATCAGAATTATTGAACTAACTGTTAGATCTGTATTTAAATTATAGACTCCCAGGTGGATAACTCTTGACTGTCCTATCAGTAGCGCTGCCTTGCACTGTGGTTATCAAGTTTCCTCAGATCACGAGCAGGCAGATACAAGTAGTGGGCTCACAACATTTGACCTCTACTGGTTTTTCTAAGTTATTTACATTTTTCAGCAACAAAACCAAACTGGATCTTTAGCTTTATCCCCATTTCTTGCAATGGAAGAATCTTTCCTCTACAGTTGGACACATTTTGGTTTTTTCTTCATTGAGAGTTTTAACCCTCTTTTGTTCTATTGCTACAATAATTTCTAAACATATTTATTTTTAATTGCCTTTTTTTTTTTTACTTTTCAACTTATTTTTTAATACTGCCTTTATTTGTGAAAGATTCTTGTATTAAAATAATTAATGATTTGTATGTAGGCCTAGTTTTGAAGAACAGTCAGAATTCAGCTGGGTATATATAATTCTACAGTTCATTTATTAGCTATTATCAAATAGAAAATAAAAGAGATGGAAGAAGAGAATTTCAGAGAATGTGTGCACACTAAGAATAAAATAATTATTATTTTAGGGTTGTGGTAAGCGTTAAATGTGAATCATAGAAAGCACATTTTGAATGGATAATCAGCGCCAATTATTACAACAGTGGCTTGACCTAGTTAACAAAGAAAAACACCGTTGGTTCTTCGCTTGGTTTCTATGATTTATAGAAAAATACACTTGCGCGCACACACATGCACACATTTTGTGCCTTATATTTTCTTATAGCAGAACTAAAAAATTTGAACTTCCAACACTGCTCATTATTCTATGATCTGTGCCATATTCTCATTTAATGAGGAACACTATGCCTTGACTTTTTGTAATGAATACAATGACTTTTATGAAAAGAAAATGGCTAGGAAGGTTAGAGAAAAGTTATAAGCAACTGTTCTCACAGAGTTGCTGAAATATGAAAGTAAAGGAAATCACCTTTTTTTCTGTAAAATTTATCTAATAAAAAGAGTTATTTTATTTTGGGGAGGTTTGGATAGATATTTCTGAATCATTTTGGAGGGGAAATTTTAAATTGGCTTTATCTCCAAAGAGATGAGAAATTCCTGTTGTGCATTTTTGTTTATTTATTATGGCATCCTTTAGGACATACTGGGTTATTTCAGTATGTCTCGGAGTATTACAGTTGGTTTTATGTGAAACACAATGTTTTTCTTTGTACATTTTCAAGTTTGGAAAGACCAAAGTAATAATGAAGTCATCTCTCTGAAGTAGTTTCTTCTGTACTTTGTATGCTAGGATGGATTTTCTTTTATACCTATTCAGGGAATTTCTGTTCAGTTTGTTATTAGTAATTACCCCCCAGTCACTTTTTTCATATCTGTTTTCTAGATACAGGTCCCTAGTTTATACCTATGTTGGGTATCATTCTTCCCTGAGTATATTATCTTATTTACATTAAATCTTATCTTAGACCTGTCCTTCTGAATTCCCATGTTGTCTATATCCATCCATATAATTACTTTATTAATCTTTCTTTCTTTTCTTTTTTAATCCATCCTAGGTTTGTGTCATCTGCAAACTTGATCATATTGGAATTCAAATTCTCCTCCAGGTCATTAATGAGCATGATGGAAAGACTAGTCCTCTTTCCTGTAGGACTCTCCTGGATACTAGCATACTACTTACTGCTAGGTGTTCTCAATTGTAACTCTGTTGATAATGATTCATTGCTTCTTTCCCATTTTAGAATTCTTTATCCACTGTACTATACTGTTATGCATGCATCTCTTTTTCCTGGGTACACTCCTATGTCAATCATCGTTTTGTAAGATACAGATAAAAATCATTATGTTTCCTTATCCACTGTGTCAGTGCTTAATTTTTTATTTTTTATTTTTTTTGAAGTTCTCAATCTTGGAAAATACCATCCTTAAATAGATATTTCTCAGAAAATTTCAGCCAACATCAGTGAGTCTTTAAAAATATGTTAAGTGAGAAAACATTTTGGAAGTGCTACCTAAGTCTTTGCCTTTTCCATGAAAAATGGTCTGTAGTTATTTGGATTTTAAGTAAAAAGAATCATCCTTTCGCCCACAGCTGAGAGAATGACTTAAATATATGTATTCTTTTTTCTGAATGTCGATTGCATTTTCAGCAAATTATTCTGTTTCAAGGTGGTTTTCTAGATGAGACACACAGTTCATTTGTAATTTTCAGAGCATGATGCAGTCAAATGTATATTTATTTTTAAAGTTATATATTTTTTCTTTATTTACAGGAGAAAGAAGAAGTAGAGGGGGTATCAGTAGGTGCTATACTTTCTGACTATCAGCGCATTCGAGTAGAAAATGTGTAAGAGAATATTATTTGTCTTATGTTTTTAAATTACATGTATTTCAAAAACATAAATAAAAATATAATTGTATCCAAATAATAAATAAATAGGATATTCTATATGCCCCATGAAATTAACTATGTGTATACCTAAGTAACAAAAACTGCACTTTTTTTTTTTATCCTAATATCATCACACATGTAGAAAACTCTTAACCTACCATAAGAAAAAATACAATAAAAAGTTGGGACAAATATTTTTAAAACCAAAAGTATTATTTTTAATTTTTCTTTATTTGAATTGGTACACCATTTAATCTCTTTAAATGCATTCATCATTTGTAACAAAAATCAGAAGCTACTAGAAGGATGCAGTAATATTTCTAAGAAAAAAAAAAAGCTTATTAAGGAATTTCCCCTTTCAGGTCCTTAGAATTCAGTTATTGACCAAAAATATTTATGATTGAAATACTTATATATAAAGTTATTCAACTTGCAAAGAATTTTTAGGTTGTTGCTCCCCATTCTCTCCACCCCACATCCCACGAGGGATGTAGCGCTAGTAAAACATTTTCTGATACCTAGATACCAAAACAGTCCATTCCATTAGTCTATTAGAAAACCATAATGTCAAATTATAGTATTGATTAATGTTGTTTTGGTAAAACGCCATGTAAATGAATTTATTTTTTATTTTTAGTCTATTTGGATAAATAAAACATTGTATAAAGACTTTCTACATAGCTATATTAGCAAAAAGAAAATGTGGACTCTAGTATTAATCTTGAGCACAGCTTAACCTGGAAATAATTTTGCTATTGAAAAAGATAAGTGGAAATAAGATAAGGGCTGTATTTTTATAATGGTTTCATATTCTTGACAAAGAAACGTTCATATTGACTATCATTAAATAGTTGCATACTAAGGACCTGAAAACGAAAATTTTTTAAAATTTATTTTTTTTTAATTCCACAGTGAATTTAAGGCAGTTAAAAATACAGAATTTTAAAAGTTAATGAAAGGAATGCAAGGCAAAGTGTAATTATATAAATGGGAATATGATGATCTCATATTTGGGAGTACATTAGAATCTCTAG
>PVKE010020348.1:12259-27678 GCA_004027555.1 Craseonycteris thonglongyai
CTCGCTTTGAGGCCATGAGGACCGAGGATCGAATCCCGGCTCCGGCCCAGGCAGGACCCACATGCTGAACTGGGGAGTTCCCACAGTTCGGTTCTCTAGCTGTCTCTGTCTCTGTCTCTGTCTCTATCTGTCAAAAGTAAAATAGAAATAAATATGCACTGAAGATAAAATAATTACTCTCTATAAATATAAAAAAAAAGATATAAAAAATAAAAAAAAAAAAAAAAAAAAAAAAAAAAAAAAAAAAAAAAAAAAAAAAAAAAAAAAAAAAAAAAAAAAAAAAAAAAAAAAAGAATCTCTAGAGTGGATAAGTGGAAATGGGAGAGGTCAAATGTGTATTTAAAAATTTTTTCCTTATATTTTGCCTACTTTTGAAAACAACTGATCTACAGATGGAGATGGATTGCGTATACTTCCCCAACCCTCAGGTCATGGACCAGTACCGGTCCATGGTCCATTAGAAACAGGGCACACAACAGGAGGTGTGAGTAGCAGGAAAGCTTCATCTGTCTTTACAGCCGCTCCCCATCTCTCGCGTTACCACCTAAGCTTCACTTCCTGTCAGATTAGCGACAGCATTAAATTTTCATTGGAGCACGAACCCTGCTGTGAACGGTGAACGTGCATCCACCCCCTGCCATGCATCCTCACCCTCCTTCCCATCCACAGAAAAAAAATGTCTGTCATGAAACTGGTCCATGGTGCCAACAAGGTTGAGGACTGATACTTTAAGCCATTCACTAGAAATAATATCATTCTCCTCAGTTTTTAGGTCATCATCTCTAAGAATTGTTTAGATTATAAACTGTGTTTTCTTAATTTTAAGTCAAACCCACATGGTTTCAGGTGTAGCCAAACTGTAGATAGAACTGACATCTACTCATATTTATTAAAGTTAAAAAGCCAAGTGAAAATATGCTCTTCATTAGGAGGCTATAAGGAAGAAGGGCCCATAGCACAACCAAAAAATTTGCAATAAGGACAGAAAGGAATAGTTTTGTTTTGTTTTTCCAATAAAAAAATCAATGGAATATTACTTAGCAATAAGAAAAGATGAAATTCTGCCATTTGCAACAACATGGATGGGACTTGAGATCATCATGCTAAGTGAACTAAGCCAAACAGAAAAAGCTAAGAACCACATGACTTCACTCATGTGTGGACTATAAAACTGAAAGCAGGAAAGGAAAAAAAAAATCTCATGGACACAGTCAATAGTTTAGTAGTTACCCAAGAATAAGTGGGGAGGGGAGGGGAGAGGGGAGAAGGGGGAGCTGAATATATGGTGATGGAAAGAGTTGTATACCTGGAGCCTATATAATTTTTACTGACCAATGTAACCCTAATAAATTAAACAATAAAAAGTATTTTAGGTAAAAATGGTAGAGCAACCAGTCTAATTAGTAGGTATTAAACATTGGTGAGAGGACAGCAAGAACTGTAATGCTTGTGTTACATGAGTAGTTTCAGTTTTATCATTTTTGTATTTATTAATGCTTCAACATTATTCTAGATGCTCTGGGATATTTTACAAATGAAAATTATATAAAACAGTCTTTGTAGTAAGGCAGGTATTGGTGTCTTTGAAAGTCAGGGTATATGTATGTGAAAAAATCATGGTATTTTTCAGACCATGGATGATGAGTAAATGAACAAACATGTCAAAAATTTACTAGGTATTGGGATTTTCTGAGAAAAAGAGAAAACTGTGGGCTAGAGTGGCTAATCAGATAAACTGACAGACATTGGAGATAATGGGTTTTAGACCTATATTTCTTATTTAAAATCTTATCTCAGCCACTTATTGTGCAACTTGAGCAAATTAATTGGCTTTGACAACATTTAGTGAATACCTACTTTACCCAGGTATTGTACTACATTCTTTATATATATTTTAATTAACCAATTGTAGTTCTCCTTGAGAAAGTGACATTAAAGCAAAGGCATGAAGCAAATGAAGAAGGTAGGGAGAACGGCTAGTATAGGCAAGAGTGGAGCAGGCCGGAGTGACAGTTGAAATGAGATGAGAGTAGTCATCGATGAGGTGTGAGAGCTAATTAACTAGGGCCAGATTCATGTAGTTCTCTTGTAAGAACTTTTGCTGGGAGTGATGGAGATGATTTTGAGCAAAGGAATCCCATTATTTGTTTTATGTTTTAAAAGGATCACACTGTGTATTGTATTGAAAACTGACTTTAAAAGGGCAAGGAAGGAAATGGGGGAAAAAGTTAGGAAGATATTGACATAGTTGGTAGCTCAAACCAGAGCATTACCAGCAATATTGGTAAGGCTTGATAATTTTCTACATGTGGTAGATTGGATGAGGAATGTGAGGAAATGAAGAGTTAAGGATGACTTCACTTCTAGTCTCTTGATCTTCTCAAGAATTTATAAACTAGGAAATTAAAGATCTAGAGCTTATTTTTGACTTCCCAGAGTCACCTAGCTAGTGAGTGCAGACAAAGGTTTCAAACTCAGTTTTATCTTGACTCTAAAACCCGTGTTCTTTTTACTGCACCAGAATGTAAAACATATAGTACAATGCCTACAGTATATGAGGTGCTCAATATGTTGTATGTTTTGTTCTTATAATTTTCTTTTCACTGAGTCAAATTCTTTTTAAAAAATTCAAAGGTGGTAGATAAGAATAGTTCATGCCAACCATACGTATTATAAATTTAATCGACATACAATTATTTTTTAGGCTAATTTATTTGCCTATTTTGCATATGCTTCACAATTTTGATACCCAAGGAAGTTCTAAAAATAAGTGTAATCATCCATTAACATTTGGAAGCTCTTTTGCATAGATTGTAAAGTCTTACTAAAATTAATACTTCAAAACTGCCTGTAGAGTTCATTTTTATCTGTTTATGTATAGCCTGTGGAAATTAAATATGTTTATGTTGTATATATAAACTTCATTATGCAAAACATGTTTTTAAAATCATTTTCAGTGCAAAAATTCTTGAGAGAAGCATTATGTTTAAAATCAAAGTAATTGCTATGGATCCAAGTATAGAAGATTAAGATATCATCTGATTTTTTTCTTTTTATTTTATAGGTGTAAAAGGCTTAATCTTCAGCCTTTAGCTTACCTTTGGCAGAGAAACCAAGAAGATTTGCTCCAAGAGATGATATCATCTAACATTCAAGCAATCATCATCAAAGTGGCAGCTTTGGGTATGTAGCCAAAAACTTTTAAGGGAGCTTTCTGTTACCACACGGATAGTCTAAGTTCACTAATAAGCAGTTACAACAAAAAAAGGGAGAATGATTTAGAACAAACTTGTCCAACCCACAGTCCAAGATGGTTTTGAATGCAGCCCAATACAAATTTGTACATGTTTTTAAAACATGAGATTTTTTTTTTTTTTTTTTACAGTTTTCTTTTTATAGTTCATCAGCTGTTGTTAGTGTTAATGTATTTTATGTGTGGCCTGGGACAATTTTTCTTGCATTGTGGCCCAGGGAAGCCAAAAGATGGGAAATTCCTAATGTAGGATATAAAAATGTAGAGTCACAATCTGAAGAAATTAAATAAGGAGAAATTTTAAAATGAGCTTTTGACCATTTGCCAAAGTAATTAATAGTAAGCCTCATCATTAAAAAAAAAATCATATTGTATTATGATCCTTTGATTTAAGTTCTTTTTATAGGATTTGGAAATCAGGTTCATAGGAAATAGGAAATCAAGGCTGATTATTTTTAACTTTTTAAAAACTATATTTGGCACAACACATGATACTTTCCTTGTATTTTTAAACATATTTTGAATAATGCTAAAATAGAATGTTGGCTTTGTTTATATAATGCTATCAGAAATAAGCCAAATAGTGGGTTTTTGTGGGGAATGGTGAGAAAAGTATTTTTAAGAGAATGTCATTTGATCAGTTAGCATAGGCAAAACAGGCAGGTGGTGATCTAATTCAAATATGGATATTACATACAAACATATTAATTTGTTGTGCTAAATTTTTATAATTATACTCATTTTTGAGAAAGCATATGGTTTGAGCCCAATACATTTATTTCATGAGCCCATTACAGGAAATGCCCTATAGCCTTAGGGTTCTCAAAGCCTAAATTTTGCATTTCATTTGAGAGTATTTATGTGCCTTATCTCTGAAATAATGACATTTCAAGCTGTGAAAGATTTTACAAACAAATTCACATTTTAAACAGTATTAAAAGGTAAATACCATAATATTTCTCCTTAGTAAACACCAAACTTCTCTCTTCTTGTTGAAATCTAGGTGTTGTCTTTAGTGGGAAGTCCTTTTTAGAGAACCTACCTTATAGTTGATCACCTTAGCTGATAAGAAAGATTGAGATGGTGTTTTATCCTCATTTTTGAGAAAAGGTTGCTCAGCAACTCTTATTACTGATGTTCTCACTATAGATATATTTGTCATATAAGCTTCTATATGAATCTATGCAGAGTATGTTCTCCTCCTTTTTGGATTTTCTAAGATTACCTAGTTCTATAATGAAGTTCATGTGACACTCACAAGACAGTACACACTCAGTCTCTCTTACTGAAATAATGGAATGAATTAGAACCCAGAGAGAACCTGCCTCATTAGCAAGACAGAGGCATAGAATATGACCTTACTACAACTTTTATTATAGTATGTAACTGATATTGTATGTCTTTTCATTTGTGTGTGTGTCTGTATGTATAGGTCAAAGATGATGATAAACTGTATTAAACTTTTGGGTAAAGTATAAAACTGAGCTAATTTGTTCTTGGCCTCTCAGTGACAGAAGTATAATATGATTTTAACATTTACAATACATAGTTTCTATTAATTATGTGTGTAAAAATAAAAGTTCTTTTCAAGGACAATATTAAAGAAAGGTTTATTGAGTGACACATTTCTTCTAAAGGTACAGAAACATAAATGATGCAACATAAGCATCTAGTCCTCATCCTCCTGACTTTTAAGGTTTTCAGAAAAGGTTTTAAGCAAAAAAAAACAAAAACGGATGGAACAATAGGATCTTTCTATAGGGCAAGGGGCTCAGCAAAGTTTTGTGGCTCTTGAGATTATGAAATGGTCCTACAAAAGAGTTGGTTCTGCATGAGTGTATAAAAATTTATTTCTAATAATTGTGTTTCATAATCTTGATGTCTGTGGGCTCAGAGAACTTGTGGAATTTTTACATTAACAATTTATTATTTAAACAAACTTCTAGTGTTTAGCCCTATTTAAATAACTATTCGCACATTGGATTTAAAAACAATTCTGCCTTTTGAAAAGACTTATTTTTACTTCTATGACTATTACATGAAAACATTCTTGCCATATAATGTTACATAAAAATAGATTTCCTGTGTTATCTAGCCTCTCCTCTCTCATCAACTGTGCCCTTCCCCAGAGATATACACTTCAGTGATGAGTGATCATCTTGCTAGATCACTTTTTTTGATATATGTATATGTATGTATAGAAATACTATGATAAATACCATGAATGATATTGATCTCTGTGCTTGATAAGTGACTTGCCTTTCTGTCAACAATATATCTTGGAGATTTTTTCCATGTCAGTAAATACAGACCTATCTTATGTTTTGTCGTGTTTTTAAGTAACTTTTTATTGAAGTGTGACATTAATGTAAAAAGTGTACAAATTCTAAGTGCACAACAAAGAATTGATGAATCTTATGAAATTCAATGTATTTTTCACAAAATAAACATATCTGTGTAATCAACACCCAATTCTAGATATGGAACATTGTTAATATACTCTTTCTCAGTACTTACTGAAGGTAACAACTCCCTTGACTCTTAAAACTGTAAATTAGTTTTTCCTGGTTTTGAATTTAATATGTTTGAATCATATAGTAACTCTCTCTTGTGTCTGGCTTCTTTGGCTCAACATTATGTTTATAAGATTCATCCACATTATTGAATGAAGCAATAATTTGTTGATTTCTCATTATAGAATGGAGGTCCATTGTAGGACTGTACTACAGTTTAATAGTCCATTTTGTCATTGACGACATGTAGGTAGTTTTCAGTTTGGTGCTATTACGGTCGTACACCGTATAATGACATTTTGGTCAACCATGAGCCACATGTACACTGTTGGTCTCATAAGCTCTATTATAATAGAGCTGAAAAATTCCTATCACTTCACTAGTGGTGTCGTGGCCATCATAACGTTGTAGCACAAAATATTGCTCACATGTTTGTGGTGGTGCTGGTATAAACAATAATCACTGTATTGTCAGCTATAGAAAAATATAGCACATAAAATTATATATAGTGCATAATATTTTATAATGATAAATGATTATGTTACTGGTTTACATATTTACTATACTATCCTTTTTACTGTTACTTTAACGTGTGCTCTTTCTACTTATAAAAATAAGTTTGTTTAAAACAGTGTGGCATGTTATGCCAGCAGCATGCTTATACATCTCATGTTTACCACATCTCTTGATTGCATCGTTTTCACTTCTGCTTGATTTAATCTCATGTCATTTTGTGTAGTGGCATGCTGTATAGATTTGTAGCTAGACCTAGGAACAAGATTGCATAAGTGTGTCATAGGCTATACCATCTAGGTTTGTGTAAGTATACTCTATGATGTTTACATAATGATGAAGTCACCTGACAACACATTTCTCAGAACATATCCATGTCAGTAAGTGGCTCATGTCTGTATAAATAGTGCTGCTATGAACATATGGCCATATGCTAATATCTTTCTGATTTGGGTATCATTTTGATTTTAACAACTCATCAGGTTGGGACTTTTGTTTTCCAGTAGGAAACAGTTTTGATTTCTCTGAAGTGTGCTACTTATGCCTCCTTTGTTGCTGGTGTCTTGCTGCTACTGTTGTTGCTGTGGTGATGGGTATCACCACCAGGGTCATTGAGATGGTGGGTGCCCCTGCTGTGTCTGAGTCATCAGGGTCTTGAGAAACCACCACAATGTGTGTGTTGGCGGAGGGGGCTCAGGTGGGAAAAAGAGGTAGCCATATATATATACAGGGTGACCCAAAAGTAGGAATACAGCATAGTTTATTTGCATTTTATTACATTGTTATATCATTTGTTTAATTGTATAAGTGCTTGAAATATCTTCCATCAACATTGCAGCATTTCTTGAACCTGTCCAGTATACTGACACACAGTATGACACAAATTCTGGTCTGTTGTGATGAATTTCATTGATTCAACTGTATACCTATTTTTAGGCCACCATGTATTTGTGTGTGTGTGTGTGTGTGTGTGTGTGTATTCAGACAAAATAGACATCAAGACAGAAAAGGCAACAAGAGACGAAGAAGAATATATTATAATGACAAAGGGGATAAACTATAAAGAAGACATTGCATTTATTAACACATAGGCACCCAACTAAGGAGCACCTAAATATATTAAGCAGTTATTAACAGACCTAGAAGGAGAAATAGACAGCAACATGATAATAGCAGACTTCAACACCCCACTTACAACAATGGATAGATCATCCAGATAGAAAGTCAGCACAGAAACATTGACCTTAAGTGACATATTTGACTACTTGAACTTAATAAGATATTTTTTAAATTTCCCATTTCAAAGTGAGAGAATACACATTCTTCTTAAGTGTACATGGAACATTCTCAAGGACAGACCATATATATGTTGGGACACAAAAGAAGTTTCGATATGTTTAAGAAGATTGAAATTATATCAAGCATCTTTTCTAATCACAGCACTACTAGAAATCAACTACAAGAAAAAAAGCTGGAAAAATTACAAATATGTGGAAATTAAACAACATACTACTGAACAACTATGGGTCAATAAAGAAATAAAAGAAGAAATGAGGGAAAACCGGGATGGCTCACCGAGTTAAGCGCTCGCTTTGAAGCCCCAAGGACTGAGGATCGAATCCTGGCTCCAGCCCAGGCGGACCCACATGCTGAACTGGGGAGTTCCCACAGTTCAGTTCTCCCTCTGTCTCTGTCTCTGTATCTCTCATTCTGTCAAAAATAAAATAAAATAAATAAGTAAAAAGCAATAAAGTAAATCTTTAAAAAAAAATTTAAAAAGAAAGAAGAAATGAAAAGGAGCAGAGACAAATGAAAATAACTATCTGATATACCAAAATTTTGGGGATATAGAAAAGTGGCACTAAGAGGGAAGTTTATAACAATACTGTTCTACCTCCAGAAACAAGAAAAAAAAATCTCAAAATTTCTAATATTAGATTTTAAGGAATTAGAAAAAGAAGAACAAACAAATCTCAATGTCATTAGAAGGAAGGAAATAATAAATATCAGAGTGGAAACAAGTGAAATAGAGAATATTAATGAAACAAAGAGCTGATTCTTCAAACACATAGATAAAATTGACAAACCCCTAACTAGATTCACAGAGGAAAGAAGAAATAAGACTCAAATAAATAAAATCAGAAATGAAAGAGAAGTTACAACTAATACCATAGAAATAGAAAGGATAATAAAAGAATACTACATAAGGCTATACACCACTAAATGGGCAACCTAAAAGAAATGTACACATTCTTTGAATCAAACAACCTTCTTAGACTGAATCATGAAGAAAAGGAAAACCTGAAAAGACGGATTACTAATAAGGAAATAGAAACAATAATCAAAATCTTTTTTTTCCAAAAAAGAAAAACTTAGGACCGGATAGCTCCACTGGTGAATTCTACGAATCCTTCAAAGAATTGATACCTGTTTTTCTCAAACTTCCAAAAAATTGAAGAGAAGGAAATGTTTTATAATTAATTTTATGAGACTAACATTACCTTGATTCCAAACCCAGGCTAGGACAATACACAAAAAAAATAAAATTTCAGGCCAATACTTACAATGACATTAAATTCGGTGATCTTCAATAAAACATTAGCAAGTCAAATACAACAATATGTAAAAGGATCATACACTCGTACTGCTCTCAAGTGTAATTCATTCCAGGAATGTGAGGATGGGTCAGAACTTAACAATCAATTAATATGATATACCACATTAACAAAATAAAGGATAAAATTATATAATCATCTAAACATGCAGAAAACACATTTGCCAAGATACAGCATTCATTTATGATAAAAACTCTTAACATGTATATGGAAAGTACCCTAATAAAAGCCATATATGACAAACCCACAACTAACGTCACATTTAATGGTTAAAAATGTTTCCTCTAAGATCAGGAACAAGGCAAGGTTGCCCACTCTCACCACATTTATTGAACATAGTACTGGAAGTCCTAGCCACAGCAATTAAACATGAAAAGTCATCCAAATGGGAAAGGAAGAAGTGAAACTCACTATTTACAGATGACCTGATTTTATATATAGAAAACCCTAAAGACTCCACCAAAAAAATTATTAGAAATAATAAATGATCACAGTAAATTTGCAGAATATAAAATCAATATACAAAAGTGTGTTTCTATATTCTAACAATGAGCTATCAGAAAGAAATGAGGAAAACAATCTCATTTATAATTGCAACAAAAAGAATAAAATACCTAGGAATAAACTTAACAGAGGAGGTGGAAAGGTCTGTATACTGAACACTACAAGATATTGTTGAAAAAAATTGAAGAAGACACAAAGAAATGGAGATTCCATATTAATGGAATAGAAGATTTAATATTGTTAAAATGTCCATATTAACTAAAGCAATCTACAGATTCAGTGCAATCCCTATCAAAATTCCAATGATGTTTTTCACATAAATAGAACCAAAAAATCCTTAGATTTGTACAGAAGCACAAAATACCCTGAATTGCCCAAAGCAATTCTGAGAAAAAAACAAAGCTGTAGGTATCACAGTCCTCAATATCAAACTATACTACAAAGCCACAGTAATCAAAACAATATGGTATTGGCAGAAAAGGAGACACACAGACCAAGGGAACAGAATTGAGAGCCCAGAAATAAACTTGCGCATATATAGACAGCTAATTTATGCCACATTATTAAAGAAAGGATAATCTATTCAATAAACAATGTTGGGAAAACTGGACAGCCATATACAAAATAATGAAACTAGACCACTGTTTTATACCATAAATAATAAATTAACTCAAAATGGATTAAATTTGAATGTAAGACCTGCAACAACAAAATATATAGAAGGAAACTTAGGCACTAAACTTCTGGACTTCAGACCCAGTGGAGATTTTGTGAATTTAACTTCAATTGTAGGGAAATAAAAACAAAAATAAACAAATAGGATTATATCAAATGAAAAACCTTATGTGCAGCAAAGAAAACCAAAAACACAAAAAGGCAACCAACTGAATGGGTGAAGAAATTTGCAAATTATATTTCTGATAAGGGTAAATGTCTAAAATATAGAAGGGACTCATTCAACCCAATAACAACAACAACAAAAAACATAAAAGACAAAGGATCTGAATAGACATTTTTCTAAGAAAAACATGCAGATGGCCAAACAGACATGAAAAAATATTCAACAGCACTAAATATTAGGGAAATGCAAATCAAAATCACAATACGGTTTCACCTCTAACCTATTAGAATTGCTGTTACCAAAAAAATAGCAAGTGTTGGAGAGGATGTGGAGGAAAGGAACCCTCATGCTGTTAGTGGTAATGTACATTTATGTAGCTTTTATGGAAAGCAGTATAGAGGTTCCTTAAAAAAATTAAGACCAGTAGGGAAGCCAGGATGTCTCAGGTAGTTAAGCGCTAGCTTTGCAGCCCCGGGTTCCAAGTATTGAGTGCTGGCCCTAGTCTGGGCAGACCCATAGGCTGAACTGGGGTGTGTTTCTCATGCGGGAGACCCCCAGTCCGCTTCTCGCTGGGGCAAGCTTCCCATGTGTGGAAGGCCCCTGGTTTGGCCTTCAGTTCTCGGGGGTGTGCTGCCCCTGCAGGAGGCCCCTGGCTCAGTTCCCACCCTGTGCAGCCCCTTCCCACCTGTGGAACTAAACCATGTCGAAAACTGATGATGTACAACTATGAAGACTGCTCTGGGTCCTCCCCCTTATCTCTCTTTCTCTCTCTCTGTCACCTCTCAAACAAAAATATACATTTTTTTTTAAGATGAAATACAGTCATTTTTTACAACATGGATGGACCTAGACGATATTATGCTAAGTGAAATAAGCCAGATAGAAAAGAACAAAAATTTGATTTTGCTCATGTGGAGTATAAAACAAAAAAGTAACACATGAACAAACAAAAACAAAATGAAAACATATTTATAGATACAGGCAACAGAATGGTGGTCACCAGAGTGGAAGATGTATAGGAGAAGGGTGAAATGAGTAAAGTGGGTCACGTATATGGAAATGGATGGAAACTAGACTTTTGGTAGTGAGTACTCAATATAGTATATGGATATCCAATTAAAATGTACACCTGAAATTTATATAATTTTATTAACCAATGTTACCTTCATAAAAGTAAACAAATAACCATGAAAAACAAATAATATGTTGCTAAGATTCTACCTAAGTATAATGGATAGCAAATTGCTACTGTCTCCATAGCTTGATTTAGTTCTTCAAATACAGAATATGTTAATGTAAATGGAATTTATTTAAGGAAATTGGAAAACCACCCTTGAGGGAGACAGATTGGGAGAGAGATAATGAATCAGTATTACTGATATCTCCTCTCTGGAATTATGCAAAGTACATTTATGAAAAACCTATGATCCCAGGCAGAACTGAATTTGGTATAATATACCAAATTGCTACTCTCATGGGACTTACATTAGTGTGCAAACCACTTTCCTAAATTGCACTAATATCACAAATGTACCATGGTAATAACCCATGTTCTAGCTTGATTACTATTGCCTCTGCTGTGCCAGTCATTCTATAGGGATTTTTGGTGCCAGTGTTTGGGTACTATATCAGACCAAAATAATATCCCTGGAACTCATCTTGATGAAAAGGATTTGCTAGTCCAAATAGAGACACTAGAGGGAGCTATCTTCCAGTAGACTGCATCTAGAAATGGCCCTGGAGGGACAACAGAACTTTAAATGACTTGGGCTAATAGTATATACTTTTATGGAACATCATATCATTCAGCAGTGAAGGAAGAGGGCCTGTATCCTTACCCAGGAAAGACTGTTGAATATTTTAGTCATTATGAAAGTTACTGTTTTTTAAAGATTAATGTCCAAGAGTATCAGAAGGCAAGCTAAATACAATTTATGGGGATACTAAAGTTAGCCTAGATTATGGCAGGACATTATTGGATGGCAAGGCCTTTATATTTGTTTTGCTAGTAATGACAGGTATGGGTAATAAGGTTACCCTGGCCTCATAAAGCTTTGTAGTATTACCTCTTTTTTTATTGTCTGAAAGATTTTCTCTAAGGTGATATTAATTTTTTCTTCAGTGTTTTGAAGTACTTATTGCTTATGAGACGTGAACATGGTGATTTCTTTTTCGGAAATCTTCAGTTAAAACATTAATTGGTTTTTGAGATTAAGTCTATTCAATTTTTCCTTTATTATTTCAATTAAATAAGTTGTGTTTTTCTCTGAATTCGTCCATTTCTTCTAAGTTTTGAATATTGTACATATAAAATAGTTTTTAATGTCTTATCGTTTTATCATCTGTAGAATTGGTAGTGTTGTCATCTTTTTTATTCTAGTTAGTAATTGGATTTTTGTTGCTTTTCTATATTATACAAGTATGTTGGTTTTCTATTTCATTAATTTCTGTTGCTCTCTTTGTTATTTCTTCCATTATACTTTTCTCTTTTAGAAAAATTAAGTTCAGTCTTCCTGATTCAGAGAAAAACCAATTCTTTTCTACTCTTTTGTCTGTTTCCTGTGTGTCTTCTTTACTCCTCACATGAAACATTTCACATCTGCTCACCAGATGTATGGAGGTTTTTCGCAGCACCAGACAATTCCTGACACCAGCTGGATGTCCTATAATTCAACTTGTGACACCGTCTATCTGGAGATCACATTAGATTCAGGTAAAGAGCTCAGGCCCACAAAACCAACCACTAATTCAGAATCCAATCACAAGCCAGGTTGACACCTGGTGCTTCTGAACAACATCCTACGATTATAGACTGGAGGTTCCATGAATTCCCACTCCCCTCTTGGACTTTAGGTGCCAGTGTCAAGTCTAGGTTGTTACCTATACTTCTGACTGACTGGCTATAAATCTGATGGTCCCATGACCCCTCCCCCTTTGGATTCAATTAATTATCTAGAGTTACAGAATTCAGGGACATGTTTACTTATATTTACCAGTTTTATTATAAAAGAATATAATAAAGGATACAGATGAACATCATGAAGTTGGTTCTCCAGGCAACCAACTTCATCTTTAGGCTGGGTCCAAAAGTCACCTCATTAACATAACAAAAGACACCTTTACAGCTCTCATCACTTAGGAAATTCCCAGGGTTTTAGGAGCTCTGTGCCAGAAATGGACAAAGAACAAATATTTCTAATTATAAATCATAATATTATAATGCCTAATATAAAAATGCTCATTCTCATTTTATTCCATTTGGATATTTGTTTCTCTAACCCTTGCAGTAAAAATTGTTGTTTCTAAAGATGTGCCATGTTAACCTGGCCTTTTTTGTAGCCTATAGCACTTTGCTGTTTATGCATCTGAGTTTAAGGAGCACCTGTTTTGTTTTTAAAGATTTATTTATTGTTTTTGACAGAGAGGGAGACAGACAGAAGTGGGAGGGCCCAGGGCTGTCTCCAGAGTTGTATGTCATCAATTTATGACATGGTTCCCTTCCACACAGGTGGGAACCAGTGGCAGGAACTAGTGGGAACGGGGCCGAGGTCCGCCCACATGGGGAGCTCACCCCCGTGAGGACTGAACTAGGTACCTAGCATGTGGGAAGCACACCCCAGTTCAGCATATGGGTCTGCACGGGCCAGGGCTGGAACTCGATCCTCAGACCCTGGGGCTGCAAGGCGAGCGCTGAACCCACTGAGCCATCCTGGCTTTCCCATCTTTCTATTTTATTATGGTTTAACTTTATCTTTAAAAGAGTATTGGACTAAAAATCAAATATGTGATTTCAGTGCCTGATTTTGTTACTTCTTAGCCTTGCAAGTATTAGAATTCACTTAGCCCCGCAACCTCCATTTTCACAATCTCCATTTTCTTAAACAATGTTTTTTAGCATTTGTTCTACTAAAGCATTTACTACTAAAATGTAATAGTATGTGTGAAAGTCTTTAAACAGTGTAATATGTTACATTATTATTGCAAGATAAGTAAAGGTATAATTATGAGCAACTTTTGATATGTTGTAATATGTTTGAACAAGTGAACTTAGTGGGTAAGCTTTTCTCATGGATTTCATTTGCTGTTTCATTTTCCTGTTTGTCAAAAAAGAAACTTGTATAACTGTGCTGCAGCATAAATCTGACACACCTTCTCTTTTCTGTCTTCACTTCTGACAATCATTGGAAGTTTCCCATGCAGCAGATGGAATATAGGCAAGACAATTAAGCCTGTGGTTTTCAATGGAACTGGAGCTAGGAGATGTATTTCTCTTTTTCTGATGTGTTTAGAAAAGTTGGTGTCTAAACTATAGTTAAATCTTGGGGCATTTGGCTCCCTATGTTATACTTACTAACCTCACATTTTAATTTTCTTTGTTAAAGATATTTTAGATCAGATATATTTTGGGAAACTGGAGCAATATCACAATTTCTAAATAACAATGTTTTTAAATGACCCCATAATATTTTAACTTGAAAGATGCAGAAAATAAATTCATGCTTGACATTGGTGATGACTTACACTAATTTTTCTAGGAGGAAATGTTTGTATTAAGCAAATAAAAATACAATTATAATAGTTATTTCACAAAGCCCAGGTTTAGAGGATCTTAGAGAACAAATACTACAAATAATTTTCAATAGCAATTAGATTAAAAATCACTGATTTTAATTGATTCTATTTTTTTGCTACTGGATAAAGAAAAATCTTATAAGAATAAAATTTCCTCCTGCCTTAGCCAGAAATAATTAGATGTAAGCTGATTTTAATGGAGCCTGGGTTCTCTGGGGCCATTCAGCTGTACTTTAATAATTTTATATATTTTTAAAGTATGAAGGTTAAACATATCAAGTGGCAATAAAAATTAAAGTATTTGTTATCTATCTGTCTTTTAATTAAATAACTATGTGTACTTTATAAACCAAGCAGTATTGAACACATTAACAAATAATAAACTTCAGTCAAAAGTGAATGCAGGGGAAAGCCGGGACGGCTCAGCGGGTTGAGCGCTCGCTTTGAGGCCATGAGGACCGAGGATCGAATCCCGGCTCCGGCCCAGGCAGGACCCACATGCTGAACTGGGGAGTTCCCACAGTTTGGTTCTCTGGCTGTCTCTGTCTCTGTCTCTCTCTCTATCTGTCAAAAAGTAAAATAGAAATAACTATGCACTGAAGACAAAA
>PVKE010020349.1:0-27571 GCA_004027555.1 Craseonycteris thonglongyai
ATTTCAAAAAAGATACGGCCTCAGAAACGTGCTTCTGTATGGTGAGGCTTCCTCTGCTGACAACGATGCTGCTTGTCCTTACGAGGAAGACGAAGAAGAAACTGAAAAGCGTGGCCTTACCCTGGAGAATCTGTAACAATTGTGCAACATGGCAAGAGCGATGCAACAATTTGCACAAGACGTTGACGACAATAGGGTTCGAGCCGTCGAGTTCAGCCATCGTGTTGATGGGGTTCTGTCCTTGTACAGGGGAATTTTGAAGGAAAAGAAAAAACAAAGACAACAACTACCCATCACCCTGTTTCTCTCCAAGGTAAAGCCCCCGGCTCTCCCGTCAGCGCCTCCAGCAGAAGAGTCTCCGAGTGAGCCTAAAGCTTCTACGAGTCACGTGAGAGCCTCTCCTCCGCCACCCACACAAGACTCTTCGCCTCTCTCAGAAAGCAATGTTGATTCATGTTTATTACTGTATAAGGTTTTGTAATTGACCTTATTAATTAGCACTGACACATTTAAGTAAATACGTATACTGTTGTAGTTTTTGTCTTAAATGAGTAAAGTATGAATACTGTTTACATATTTAAAACATTCTTGTACCCGCATACACGAAAATTCCTAGGGGCAAATCCTACTTCGCGGTTTTTCAGCTTTCGCGGAAGGTTCTGGTCCCCACTAACCACGAAAAACGAGGCATCACTGTAGTCCTCTATTAAATTCTCCTCAAAATACCAAAATTGAGTGAACTATCTATTTCCAAACAGGACTCCGACTGATACACACTATTTTTGCATATCACCTTTGATATTCAATCCTTTAATTTCTATACAGATTTCTTAGTTTTCATACATATCATATCTAAATAGACACATAAGAGCAAATTTGCAGACATTCACAGCACAGGTAAAAATGAAAAATAGGCATACAAAATGGGCTCTTTAGTCCATAAATGTTATTCAGATGCATAGTATCTTATTCAGAGTCACACTTCTCATTTTTAGAACACAATTATAATTAGCTTGTCTCTCTGATTGCACTGCCTAGCAAATTTTGTAAGCTACAAATTGGAATGCAAGAGCTTAAAATCACACTAACAGCAAAATTTAATGACAGATGACAGTCAAATAGTAAGAAAGGTGGTAGAAATTATAAATAGAAGATGAAAGCCTTTAAAAAAAAATACAGTTGTATAGAGCAAAAGGAAAAATAAACATTTCTAGACATCTTGATAGACTGGAAACATCACTTCACTGGCACCCAAAGGAAAAACTCATGCTTGTATTGTTGATTCCAGCCTACATTGTAGATAAGAACACAGGCCTTTGTACATAATATGTTATAAATATTCTACCAATGATAATTGAATTTGTTAAACTTGTGTTTTAACTTTAAGAGGCATTATTTAATTATCTGGGAAATATATGAGTTTGCATCAGAATTTTATGCATACATATACATACATCTCCTTAATTTAACTCTATGCTATACTCATTTACTTTTTTTTTTAATTTCTATTTTTTATTGTTTTTGACAGAGAGAGAGAGAGAGAGAGAGAGAGAGAGAGAGAGAGAGATACAGAGACAGAGAGAGAACTGAACTGGGGGAACTCCCCAGTTCAGCATATGGTTCGGCGGGCCGGGGCCGGGATTCAATCCTCGGTCCCCAGAGTTGCAAAGTGAGCACTTAACCCACTGAGCCATCCGGCTTCCCCTCATTTATTTTTTAATGTACTAGTTCTATTTATTCATACTATCTATATCTGTGTTAATTTTTAACTATTTCAGCATACCTAAACATGATCTGTTCAACTGTTGGGTTTCTCAGTTTCTTGACTTTCTCTTCTCCAATAAATGTGTCCTTAATCCTAAATCAGCCATGTGCAAGACCTTGTAATTACCAATAGATACCAACCTATCATTATTTCTTTCAGAAATTAGCATTCTATAACCTTTAACTTATCTTTCTAGCTCATTCAAACTATGACAACAATTCTAGCAAAGCTAAGTTTGATGATGACTCATTATACTCATTATAATCTCTCCCTTGAATGCATGACTCCTTTTTTTTTTTCTTTTCTCTCTCACCATGGTAGACCTACTAATGCCTCCAAAAAAAACTGTTCCTACCTTAGTTCCCAGACCAGTAGTTGTTACTTAAAAATGCAAAATTAAAAAATATATAATAAAAATAAATTTAAAAAGGAAGCTGCAGATGTGTTTAAATTAAGAATTCTGAGATGGAAAAATTATCTTGGTTTTTCTTTTTTTTTAAGATTTATTTTATTTTTTAGAGAAGGTGAGAAGGAGAGGGAGAAGGAGGGAGGGAGGGAGGGAAAGAGAGAGAGAGACAGAGAGAGACAGAGAGAGAGAGAGACAGAGAGAGAGAGAGAGAGAGAGAGAGAGAAGGGGTGAGGGCCCATAGCAGTTGCCATTGTTATAGATCATTATTTGTGACGTGGTTTCATTCCACACAGGTGGATTAGGGCTGGGAGAGACTGGACCCAAACTGAGTCTCCTGCATAGAAGGTGAGAAGCTTCACTGCCAACCCATCCTGGTGGTTATCAGTTGTGCTGCAGTCCAGCATATAGGGTTTACGTGGGCTGGGGTTGGGAATTGAAGCCTGGACCTCACAATTGAGAGGCAAGTGCTCAACCACTAAGCTATCCTGACATCTCCGATCTTGTTTTTCCTATGTACACTCTAAATGCAATCATGAGTGTCCTTATAAAAAGGAGGCAGAAGAAAATTTGACACTCAGAAAAGAAGGCAATGAGACCATGACGAAAAACCTTGGAGTGATGCAAAAACTTCAAGCCAAAGAATGCAGACAGCCCACCAGAATCAGGAAAAGGTAAGAAATGGAATCACCTCTAGAGGGAGTGAAGCCCTGTTGACATAATGATCTCAGCCCTGTGATACTGATTTGCACTTTTGGCCTCCAGAACTGTGAAAGAATAAATTCTTGTTGTTTTACTTCACCATGTTGGTGGTAATTTGCTACAGTAGCCATAGAATAGTAATAATTCAGTTTTTAATACTTAAGATGCAGCCATAGTTTTGGTTAAAGCCAACCTCTGTTTACTCCACATCTGCATCATGCAACTGAGTGTGATTAGGCAGAAATAATAACCATGTTATTGGATTATTAATAGACCTGCCAAACTCAGCACTTCCTAAAACTAAACTCTTGATCTTCACCTCCCTCACACTTAATTATAATACAGGCTTCCTTATCACAGTGGATGAAAACTCTATCCACTTACCCAAATCAAGAACACTGGAATCATTAAATTCTGTCTTTCATGTCCTGTATCCATTATTACATCAGGGAATCACTTCAGAGTATGTACTAAATCTAGACCCTCACCACCTCTTTGCTATCTCCTTTAAGCCATAATCATCTTTCCTTGATTTTAATGGTTTTCTAATAGGTCTTCATGCTTCTATTTTTCCATTTTACCTACTCTCAACTCATGACTCAATGCTTCCTTTAAATATAAGTCAGACCATGTCTGCTTAAAACTTCTCTAATTTCCCTTGAACTAAAAAGCCCAGACCTTGCAATGGTGTACAAGTTCCTACATGATGAAGTTCCCCTGTTACCTTTTTAGAACATATCTCTTAAAACTTCTCCTTTGAGGGAAGGTAGGATGGCTCAGCAGGTTAAGCACTCATTTTGCAGCCCCAGGGACCGAGCGAGGATCAAATCCTGGCCCCAGCCCGTGTGGACCCGTGTGCTAAACTGGAGTATGCTTCCCATCCGGGAGGCCCCCAGTTCAGTTCTCGCCCACCCCTCCACCCCCAGTTTGGCCCCCGGCTCAAAGGGTTGTGCCTCCCATGCCCTGTGAGGCCCCTGCCCACCTGTGTGAAATGAAATCATGTTGAAAACTGATGATGCACAACTATGGAGACTGCTCTGGGCCCTCCCCCTTCTCTCTGTCTCTGTCAAAAACAATAAAATAAATCTTAAAAGAACAAACAAACAACTTCTCCTTTATACATTCTTTTCTACACATTAGTTCCTTTCTGTTCTTCAAATATGCCAGGCATATTCCTGCCCTGGTGCCTTTGTACTGGCCATTTCTTCTGCATAGAACTTTCCCCATCATGGCTAATTCCTCACACTCTTTAAACAGTTTCACTTAACGTTCTTCTCAGTAAAGCTTACCATGGACACCCAGTATCTCTTTTTATTCCCCAAAGAATTTACACCTTCAGATACATACATAATTTGCTTATTTTGTGTGTATAATTTATTATCTGTCTCCTCTTTCTGGAATGTAAACTCTTTAAAGATGATATCTTTGTTTTGGTCACTAAGGTACTTTAAGCACTTAAAAACTGCCTGGCACAGAGTAGGTGCTAAAATATTTGTGATATTGTAAGAGTCAATTATGAGTTGCTTAAGAAGTATAGAAATTTTATCATGAGAGATAGGAGTATAAATTAATATTATAATTTTAATTTGTCAGTCTAGGAAGCTAATATTAATATTTCTCATCTTTTCAAATATTTAAATTTTGAACAGAAGCACCTTATTATCATAGTCTAATATTTTATAATGTTGGCCTAGAAAATCATTATTTTTATTTTGGAGTTTCTGTTTTCAAATTATGCTTAAACAAAAAGGAGTCATCTCTTCTCTTCATCACAAAACATATAATTGCCTTACTCAAAAAAATGTATATATAACATCAATTTGGTGCTTTATACATTTGAATTGATACAAATAAGCTACATAATCCATAGCATTAAATGTTAAAGAAGCAGAATAAAAAACTAGTATATATTGAATCTCTAGATCCTATATTTAAGACATGCATTCTTAGTTCCACTATTAAAATCAAATTGTTCCACAGCATTGTGCTAAGCAATTTACACATGCTGTTTCTATTAATTATATCAAATATTCTATCAAGTAGGTAAAATTATACACATTTTGTATGTGAGGAAACAAAAGTGAGAAGAACTGAAGTCAAGTGCTTCAAGTGGAACTAATAGAAGATGTCAGAAGAGAGAGTTCAATTTAAGGGCCTATGATCTCAAAATCCATGTGATATTTATGATACTGATTCAACTGTAATAGTTTACGTGGGAGACTAGATTCAAATACCATTTTTTACTTAGGAGCACTCATTTCCAAACAGGCAAGTTCTCACAATGAAAATAATTCCATTCCGTAGTTATGTGCATAATAGCTGGTTTTGATAGTCCTTCCAGAAATGCACACATTCTGAATATAACTTGTTCTCAGCTTTGAAGATAACTTTGGCTGCTTTTCATCCTGAACTTTGCTTTACTTTCATCGCATGACATAATAAAATGCAAATGAAAAAGACATGTTCTTCATCAGTGGATGGGAGGAGACCAACCATTAATGTTGACTCTTCTGAGAGGAACACACACACACACACACACATTCTCTCTCCAAAAAGGAGAGAAAAATTCATGTTATTTCTATGAATATAAGGTTAAAATGAAGAGCAATGAAAAGGAAATAGTCTAGCCACATTCACAAAGCTGTTAGGCTTACCCTTAGGAATGAAACATTTAAATGATAGAAATCTATAATTTACTCTCAGTATTGTGAAATGTAACTGAGGAGGTCTCTAAACAAATATACTTTGTGGTGAGTGAATTGTTATGAAAAATATGAGAGGAATATTCTTCCATTTTAAAATGCTGAGAGCAGCAGGATATGTAACCACGAGCTACATTTTCAAAGCCTTAGAAGACTTACAGGCTGGCAATCCGGTTCCGCTCAAATGTAGTTCCTAGATTTTATCTGTAGTTATTTAAATGTGAGTAATTCCTAATGCATGTTTACTCTGAAGTTAACAATGAAGGATTACATTTCAAAATAAAGCACTATTTTTTCCCCCAAAGTATTTGGTAACCATGAAAGATACCTCTCTAAGATTATTTTTTTTAATAAATTTAATAATACTCAGCCAATAAGTGAAAAGATAAATTAAAATTGAACAAGAAAGAGAACAATATAAATAATAGTAAAAAGATAAAAGGTTTTATTTGGGTCTATTTATATCATTTAAAACTAGCATAACAGATCTCCAACATTTTAAAATATGTATAATTTCTTAGGATTTATATTTTCTAATTAATTTTTGAAATCTAATAACCATGAACTTGCATGATTTTTACGTTTCTGCTGAGAGTATTTTTCCAAGTATAGTTTTGACTTCTTTTAAAACAGCTTTGAGGTATAGTTTATATACAATAAAATATACTCATTTCAAGGATAAAATTAGTAATATTACTATGTTCACAGAATTGGACATCCATCATTACAATCAATTTTAAAGCATTTTAGTCACCTGTAAAAGAAACACCATAGTAATAAGCTATCACATCTCCCCCTAGTCATCACATCCCCTGCAGTCCTAAAAAAAACACTAATTTACTTTATTTCTGTATAGATTTGTCAATTCTGAACATTTAGATAAATGGAATCCTATATTATACGGCTTAGTGTGACTGGCTTTTCACTTAGCACAATAATTTTAAGGTTCATCCATTTTGTAATATGTAACAGAATTTGGTCTTTTTTATTGTCAAATAATATTCCATTGAACAGATTTACAATTTATTTATCCATTGATCAGTTAAAGAAAATTTGGGTTGTTCCAACTTTTGCTATGATGGCTAATACTAATATGAATATCATGTAAATGTTTTTATTTCTTTTGAGTATAGACCCAAGGGTGGTATTATGGGTCATATAGTAACTTTATATTTAACCTTTTTGTAAAATAAACAAACTCTATACCTAAGTGGCTGCACAATTTTACATTCCACAAGCTATGTGTGAGGCTCCAATTTCTTCACATATCTTTTTTTATTATAGACATTGTAGTGAGTATCTATAGTATATTATTGTGATTTTTATGTGCATTTTCCTGATAAGTAATATTGCTACACATTTTTTCATTTGCTTACTGGCCATTTGTACACCTACTTTGAGGACATTTCTATTCAAATTAATTACCTATATTTCAATGCCATTTTGTTATTGAGTAAGAATGCTTTATATATTCTGGACATAACTATTATATGGGTGTATAAAAATTTGCAAATATTTTCTTCCATTCTGTTGGGGTTTTTTTACTTTTTTCAAAGGTATCAATTGAAGCACATGAGTATTGAATTTTTTTAAAGATTTATCTTGTTTTTGACAGAGAGAGAGAGAGACAGACACAGAGAGAAAGGGGAGGGCCCAGAGCAGTCACAATAGTGGTAAGTCATCAGTTTTTTGACATGGTTTCATTCCACACAGGTGGGTGTGGCCATGCAGGTTGGGAACTGGGCCAGGGGCCTCCCACATGGGAGGCACACATCCATGAACTGGGAGCCTCCCACATGGGAAGCTCACCCCAGTGAGAACCAAACTGGGGGCCACCCCAGTTCAGCCTATGGGCCTGCACAGGCCGGGGCTGGGATTTGATCCTCGGACCCTGGTGCTGAAGCAAGCACTTAACCTGGTGAGCCATCTCGGCTTCCCCAAGTATTTAATTTTAAGGAAGTTAAATTTATTTTTTCTTCTGTCATTTGTACTTTGAGAAGGTTTTGTCTAATCAAAGATCATGAAATTTAAGTCTATGCTTCTTTAAAAATGATTTATCATTTTAACTCTTACATTTATGTCTATGATCCATTTTGACTTAATTGTTGTGTATAATGTGAGAAAGAAATCCAACTTCATTTTGCAGGTGGGTATCTCATAATTTTTCTAGCACTGAAGTTTGCTTTTTCTGAAATTAATATAGTTCAACTTTCTTTACATTCCTTCACATTTAATCTGTCTTTGTCTTTATATGTAAAGTAGGATTCTAGATAACATGTTGTTGATTCTTGTTATTCTATTCACTCTTGTAGTCTCTGTGAATTGAGACTACAAGAGTGAATAGAATAAATATATTGTGAATAAAATCACAATAAAAAAGATTATTGTGAATAGAATCACAATAAAATGATTATTGACATAGTTGGTTTAATATCTATCATATTTTAATTATTTCTTATTTTTTGTCCTTGTTTTTTTTCCTTACCTTTTTCTGCCTTCACTGGTTTTAAGTATTTTATATAATTCCATTTTCCCTCATCTCATAGCATACTAATTATACTTTTAAAAATACATTTAGTAGTTGTCCTAGAGATTGTTATATATACTTATGACAAATCTAAGTATGTAATCCTTAAGTTACAAATAACACTATACTATTTCATGGCCATGTATGTACTTTAGTACAGAAGATTCACAATTACTTCTTCCGATCGTTTATAAAACTGCTGTCATGCATTTACAGTTATTCATAGCTCTTAATACAATCACTAAATGCAGCATTACTTTGAAGAAACTGTTGTCTGTTAGAACAATTAAGCATAAAAAACTAACGATTTTATATACCTTCATTTATACCTTCACTAATGCTCTTCCTTTCTTTATGTATATCTGAGTTGCTGACCTCTATTATTTTCCTTTTCTCTGAAGAACCTTTAAAATTTTCTGCAAGGCAGTTTACTGGTGACAAGCTTCCTCAATTTTTGTTTGTCTCCTTTTTGTTTTCTTACTTTTGAAAGATAATTTACTGAATACAGAACTCTCAGCAGAGGTAGGAAGGGAAAAGCTAAGCCGCCTAAGCTAAGAGTAGAATTTCTTATGAACCAGAGTTTTGTCTTTTCTGAGGTTCTATTAAATATGCTTACTCTATCAGGAATTACTCTATTCTCTGAAAACATTTTGTGTTCAACTCGAAAACCACTTAATGTGCAGCCTCTGATGTGTGTGTGTGTTCGTATCTTTATTATATATCCTGAGTATCACCTATCTAAGAGTGGAGACAAAGTTAGACGATAAACCACAATTTTATGCTTCCTTATCTTTCCTTTCTTTAATTTTATTTTTTCTTTTATTTTCTTTCTCTGCCATTCTCTTTCTGAAATGTATAGCTTGGAGTCATATTTTGTTTGTTTAATTCCTGCTATTGGTGACTTTTTTATTTTTAATTTTTTGTTAGTTAATTATTTATTAGATTTGGGAAATTATGTGTCTACTATCATGATGATTGTTGCCAGAATGTTTGAAGAAAACTTTTGAAGTTGAACATTTTGATAAGTTATTTGAAAAGATGTTTTTATATATATATTTTTTTAATGGAGGAAGCAAAAAAAAACAAAAAACAAAAAACGTTTTTTTGTTCTTTCTTTTCCTTCTCCAAGTAAAAGACAACTTAAGAGATAGAATTTAGTGGCAGAACTGTGGACTAGCAACCAATAGATGCAGGGCTAATTCTGGCTGTGCCACTGTTCCTGCTGTCATCTGACTTAGGACATTTTTCAAATCTTGTTTAAGCCTCTATTATATTCCTAACATTGCATCACTGAAGATTTATTTATAAGTAAAACAAGTCACTATCCTCAAGGAGCTTCCAATCCAAAGATGTACATCCCCATGAAACAGAAACTAAAATATAGAGTTCCACTGTTTATGAATCTGCTTATAGTTCACATTTCCATTTTAAAATGCTAGTCTTAGCAAAATGACTGAATGGAAATTACCTTTAGTTCTAATGTTCTTTGATTTTCAAGGACAAGAATCATAAACAAGGTAGATGATAGAAAAAAATTATTTTTCCCACCATGGGGAACTTATAGAAAGAAAACCATGTTTGCACTTAAAACATTTTCAAAGGCATGGGAAGCCCATCAGCAGTATATGTTCATACTTTCCAAAAATGGTAAGTTCTTAAGTTTCTGAATAGGATAGTGGACAATCTGATGTCCTTGGGCACTATACTATGTGGTTTCTTGGCAACTTAGATGAAGTAGCTTTTCATTGCTTCATCCATATTATGAATTTTTCAGTTTAAAATTTACTAACTCTGATACTGAGTTTCATAATTCTCAGTTCTATAATCATTGAGAGATAATGTTATAGTGGCTTAACATGACAGGTAGACAAATGATGGAAGGGATTTTATTAGTCTATTTCCTTTTTTTTTTTAATATTGTTTTTGACACACACAGAGAGAGAGAGAGAGAGAGAGAGAGAGAGAGAGAGATACAGAGACAGAGAGAGAACTGAACTGGGGGAACTCCCCAATTCAGCATATGGGTCCGCACGGGCCAGGGCCAGGATTCAATCCTCTGTCCCCGGCACTGCAAAGTGAGCACTTAACCCGCTGAGCCATCCGGGCTTCCCCAGGGATTTTATTAAATCTCCTCCTAATTCACGGACAAAAGAGCACATTAAGAATCATTGTTTCTGTTTCCAAATAACCTATGCCTAGATGGCCAAGCATTAACCTCCAAGAGGTGAAAGGGCAGAACATTTGATTGGGCCCTTTTTCTTCCTGTGCAGAAGATGCAGTGAGAAAAACCAAGGATATTTGAAGGGTATTAAACACAACAAGAATACCAGGGTTCTGTTCACACCTTGTTTCCAAAGCTGCTTTAGTTTCACATGATTTATTTATTCCATACACAGTTCATTAGAACTTCACTTAAAGATGAAGAGAAATAACAAATTACAATATCTTTCATCTATAACCAGAAAATTTCCAAGCCTTTTCAAAAGATATTCCAAAAAACTAAAGTATTAGCTATATATCTCAAGTCCTACTCATATAAGTGAATCACAAAGATGCTTTTCTACAAAAACAAATAACCAACTTCATCTTTTTTACAAGGAGAAGATTGTTCTTGTGGAACAAGAACAAGGACAAGAATCATTTATATATACAATTTATTCACTGTTATATTGCTAGCAGAAAACTGGTAATAACTCAAAAGTCAACCAAAAGAGAAACCGTTAAATTATGGTATAGTCATACAATGAGAGTCTATACAACTGATTAAAATATAAAGTTGAATTCTATTACTGTGTGTGTGTGTATGCATGCACACTCAAGGCAAGTTTCTATTTGAATTTAAAGAATACCTAAGACGTATGCTATCGTGAGCAGAAAAAATGTTTTATAGATGTCCTAACAGAAAACAAACACACCCCCACCATGACCACTCTGAACTTTGTACCAATATCAAGTTCTTCATTTGACTGTCCATTTCTTAGACACCAGCTGGGTCTTTGTTCCAAACTTGTCTTTAGAATTATCTGGAGAAGCACAGTAACCGAGAAGTGATGGTCAGAACTTCAGGAAGCCTTTAATCTAAGTACAGTCTCTGAAAATAAAATTGATTTAGATTTGATCCATTGTTAGAAGTTCCTGGTAGACCCAGCTGACTAAAACTCCTGGGACTGGCCTGTATCTGCTTCAAGCATCTACCAAATCACCAGCACCATCATCCCATCTAATAGTCAGTGAGTTCTCACTCTACCAGTTGCTTTATATTTATAATTCATTTATTTTGCATAACAACCCCATAAGGCATGTGCTATTATTGTCCTCATTTTGAAGATAAGGTTTTAGAAAATTAAGTGACTTACCGGTACTCAGGTCCCCATACCCCATAAGATAACAAGCCAGACTTGAAATACAGGCAGTCAGACTGGAGAACTTCCCTTTCTTAATGCTTTCTCTGAAGCTCAGTTTTATTCAGATTGCTACAAACACTATTCAGGGATGCTGTGGTTTAAAGAAAGTGAGGCACACATTGACCCAAATTGGCACCCCAGGCAGTGTGGTGATGCAGCAAATTGGCACAGGCATCTGGCTTGAAAATGCCTCTCACAATAAATAGGATTATCTATTTTATGTTGAATGGTTTGTGTTAGGCTACTTTGTGGTATTTCACTGAAGTATCATTAAATGATGCCACACAGTCATATACTCTGGGAACCTAACAACCACAAACATACCTATCTACAAACATTCTAAAAGTCTTCAGGGCTACTTTTTCTGCATCCTACCTTCTAGACAATTAATTCATGTTCTCCATGACTCTCTACTAAGACTAACACCTGTGCCTGTCTAAAAGTTGCCTATCCCACATGGCCCAAAAGATATATAAGCTTTCTTAATTTTCCTAAATGGAAGTAACAGTTCCTTCTCTATTTTCATTGTGACAATTGTTATTCATTATCTTCCTCATCTAAGAGTTATTTTATTTCTTCCTTATCTCTTTCCTTTAGCTGTACGGCACATTTCGCATAACAAATTCATTACTCTGTGCTCCACAGTGCCTTGCTTATAGTAAAATTTCAGCATTTTATTTTTAAATAAATGAATGAAGAAATGTGAAGTGTTGAGGTACCATGATAGTGCCCAATCACCTCACCCCCTTTTGCCTTTTCAAGTAACAATGTCACGGTCACACTCAAGTCTATTTTAATGACACTTGATTTTTTGGTCTGAATTTCATCTCCTTTAATTCCTTCATATATATCTCCAGGACTGAAATGAATTATTATTCTTTGTTTGTTAAAAAGCTTCCTTTTCCTCCTTCAGAGAGTCTTAGAATCTCCTTTCTCAGGTTTTTCCAATTAAATGTAAGATAGCAATTCTCTTTTCTTCACTGTCCTAGCAACCAATTCTTATATTGCAAATAGTCACTCAAGTTTGAAATGTACATGTAAAACTTTTCTATCCTAATCTGTGCCCTTGCTGGGATGTCCATATTTCTATATTAACTAGGTGAGAGATAATAAAAGATTTCATACATGCAAAATTTGGCACAAAATTCTTAACACCACGTCGGCTGGACTCTCTATGTTGGTTCACTCATATTCTGTTATACCTTTTCTGCATTAGGAAAGATTGTGAAAGCTAAAAGTTCACTTTCCAGACTCCTCTGATGCTAAGATTCTGGGCTGATGTGCTCGTGAGCAATTTGGAAGATAGGTGTGAGCAGAGTCTGTCTTCCTGGAAGTTTTGCACAGTACAGCCAGCAAGCAAGTTTACGAAAATATGAAATTCTCCAGTAGCCAGTCAGTGGCCATTATGTGGACTCTTGGACATTAAATGGTGGCAGAGAACCTCATTTTAGATTCTTATTGCCAGCAAACCTCATGTGGTAGCTTCAGAGATAGTAGTTTTATTTTCTGATCTATGCTCTTTTTGTGAATCTAATTCCAAAAGATTAAACCCAGACTTACTCCTTAAGTCCTAAAAATCTGGCAAATATCTAATTTACTGTCTTCAAGGCCTTTCTGCCTAAAATACCTGACCTTGTGTCTGTTTCCAGCACCAAACCCTGCCTGATACATCTCCCCACAATTATATAGAAAATACGATATTCAGTGTCTTCCACACCAATCTCACGTAAGGCCTCCAGCAGACTTGGCAATATCAGCTCTCCCCACTCTTTAGCAGCCAGTATGTTCTCATCAGACCATCCAGAATCTGTCACACTTGCATAATTCTGTACTTTGGACATACCTCTTTCTCTTAATCATATCTCACTGACTTCTTCTCACCTCCTCCCTGACTCCCTTCCTTATACTCCAAGCTTAAACGTCCTCTTCAGCTTCTTCAAGCCTTGAGGGCAAGCTTGTCCAACCTGTGGCCTGCAGGCCACGTGGGCCCAGGACGGCTTTGAATGTGGCCCTACACATGTACACAAACTATCTTAAAACATGAGATTCAGCTATCGTTAGTGTTAGTGTATTTTGTGTGTTCTAAGACAATTCTTCTTCCAATGTGGCGCAGGGAAGCCAAAAGGTTGGGCAGTCCTGCTTTAGGAAAAAGCTAACTATGTACTTCTAATGCATCGATGTATAGTTCTATCACTGACCTTGTCACACCACCTTGCTTGTCTGAATTCAGAGTTCTAACTCCTCTTCCAGACTTTGTTTCTTGAGCTCAGGCCCCTTGTACACCATTTCTTCTCAAACATCTAAAAAATTAATAACAACTACTTAATAAAATTTTGAATGAGTTAATGGGAATTTTTTATGGCAGCTCTTTGACTTTATATTATTCCCGTCTCTTTATACACGATACACTTTGCAGCTGCATGTACATAAAAGTGCCATATTGGATAGCAGTGTTGTCCAGCAATGCATGAAGCATTAAAACTTTTCACCCTCATAAACAGTATTTACAGGTTTTACGGCTATTTTCATGCTGGTTTACCCCGTTCAGGGTAGACACATTTGAATATGGTCTGACTTATAGCATAATTTCTCAGAGGGGAGACATTTAAGCTTTTTAGCTTGTTTGATAAGCCCTTCAAAACTATAATTGGAAGATAATTTAAATACTCATGCTAAGTGGGACATCCTCATCAGGGACTTTTTCATTCTGTGTTTGAACAGTATTTACATTTGTTGATTCATGTATATGAAGAACAGTCAGTAAAAATTGTCTTCTACTACACGGGGCAAACGTATAGCAAGATGGTTATACTGCTTCTGAAAATTGGTATTGCTTTTTATTGAAATTAATATTTGAATATGGCCTTGGAATTTTGTTATAGGATTTCTGTTAATACTGAAATGTGCAGCTAAATTTCTGCATAATATTTTACTTTCTACTAACTTTCTCATTCTCTCTGAACATTTTTCTTTAAAACACCAAATACACTTTTATGGGAATGACAAAAAAGGAATGTATGAAAGTGTGTCTTTGCTTAATTGAATTTGAGGGAATTTTCCGACTGTACATAGTTTTCACATTAAAAATATATGAACTTCTTGACTATTTCTTTTTATTGGGAGAGATGCTGTTCCAAAGAAACATTAACTTTTAAAACTAAAATTTGTAACCACCATTTTGTTTTTATGATTTCTTTATATCACCCAAAGTCAAAAGTCAGTAATGGATGCAAAATATTTATTAGGAATGAAAGTATAAAATAGGGCCATAATAGAATACTGACAGATTTTATGTTGTTTTTATAACCATTGCTAAGCTCCCTAAAGAAATATATATTCCCACAAGGAAAAAAACACAGACTAAATGTGTTTTTGTAAATGTATTGTTTTCACATGAAATACATTCCAAGCTGCTTTTATGAACAAGAATTTCTATGTCTTTCTGAATGAAACTTGAAATTTGCCCAGTTCCTGGACAATATGAACAGTGTGAGCATCAGCATGTGCAAGAAATTTAGTAATGTTCTATGATTTTAATAATAAATAAATTGAAAATATTCTTTTTAAATATATTCATTGGAATTTAGAGATCTAAGTGGTTCATCAGTGGTGTAGTCACACACACCAGAAGGGAAGGAAAGGTTTATTTCTCACATAGTGAGACAGTTTGAGAGAGATCAGGGAGAACTCCCCAAGTAGACTCCAAAATGGTTTGAAAGAACAAGAAAGGAACCTGGCCTTGGGAATTTATGGTGGTTAGAGGGGAAGGCTGGGGTGAGGATGGCCTCATATGATATGAACTTCCTGTTGATGCTAAAAAAGAGAGCACCCAGACTTTCTTATTAGCTGGCTTAGATGTGGGACACAAGGGGAGGAGGGGGAGTTTTGTCTTAAAAGCTGTCAGCAGTCAGGTATCAAATAAATTAAGTCAGTATATTTAATATAATCATGCTTGAATTTTGTCCGTTGACTCGTTGACTTAATAATGAGCTTCCTTGGGAAGTTAACCATGGTTTGTGTCCAACAACCCAACCAGTGTGGCAGAATGGACAATAGCCTTGGATATAAATGTGCTGAGCTCACATTCTAATGTTGTTGTTTATTTTCTTTTCACAGAGATATAACGAGGATTGGATAAGAATAAATGAACGCAAATGTCTAGTGAACAATGGATGGTTAATAACAGTAACTCATTATATTTTGCTTGAGGTTTTCTTAAACATTGAATCCTTTGTCATTTATAGAAAATTTAGATGACTGGGCCACAGAGCAATAAAAATAAAATTTAATTGTTACAAAAGATAAACAAAGATGGACACTAGTTTAGATGGCAAGGACAGAGTTTGATAGTAATAATTCTTACAACAGGAAAAAAGACCCAGTGTGTGAATGGCACTCAATTTCAATTTGTACAGAGATGTTAAGAGTTTTAAAAGGAAAATGAGGGACTAAACAGGGGGACAATCAGGACCTTGAGTAAAGTCAGGGAAGTGAAAAATTATAAAAAGCAGGAAGGGGGATTGGATCATGTGAAACTATCTGGGTCCGCTAAGTGGCACTTGTAGAATATTAGCCTCCTACTGTCCCATGGAGGCTGGGAGTCAGGGGCCTATCTTCAAGTGTTGGCCGAAACAAACAATAAATTATTTAGGCAGCTTTGAGTTTTCTCAAGCAGGCACAGTTAAGCTGGGCTTACAGAGGTGTGGCCTTGAGCTCTTAGAAACAGTGTTAGTGTTTTGTTCAAGTCATTATAGGACAGGGTGGAATATAAAACCAAAAGTAACAAAGAAACAAAAACTCACAGACACAGTCAGTGGATTGGTGGTTGCCTAGGGTATGTGTGTGTGTGTGTGTGGGGGGGGGGGTGGCATCAAATATAAATAAATAAATAAATAAATAAATAAATAAATAAATAAACAAATAAATAAATAAAATAAACTCAAAAGGAAGGAAGGAAGGAAGAAGGGTTTAGAAGAACCTGGCTCAAATTTGGTCAAAAAGAAAGTTTTTGTCACCTTAAAAAGAAGTATTAGAGAAATCGTTATTGGAAAATTTTTCCTAGATTTAAAAACTACTAAAATTGTCGGCTAACATAAATTTGAAAATTCTTAGTCATGTGTAGAGGTAAAAATCTCAGCACAGAGAGTCATTCACATCAATATAAAATTGAAAAAATATATACGTTTTATTCTTTTTGGAAGGAAGATTAAAAAATATTTTATTTTGAAATAATTATAAATTCACAGAAAGTTGTAAAGAAATGTACAGGAGGTCCCACGTACTCTTTACTCATTCTCCCATAATGGTAATATATGACAATTATATGAGGCCTGTCCAGAAAAAACGTAGTCATAAATGCCTCCATTTTTCATGTTACATAGTTGGATACTTTCTGAACAGGCTGCATATGTCATAATTGTTATGACATCATGAAAACCAGAAAACTGACATTGGTACAATCCATAGAGTTTATTCTGATTTTATGAGATTTATTCTTACGTTGGAAAGTCAGGCTTCTAATTCTGCAGTAATGTACTACAACTAAAATGCAAAAAAGAAAGACCCAATGGTCATGCCACACTTGGGCAAAGACTCTTGACTTGAGTTGTATTGTTTCTAGTGCCTTTAATTTTCCATAACTGTATGTTAGTATCAACCCTTTTATCCTTTGTCTTCTGCTTTAATTTTGACATAATTTTAGACTCATGTAAAAGTTGCAAGAACTGTACAAAGAATTCCCATATAGCATTCATCTGGATTCCTCAAATATTATTTTACCACATTTGCTTTATCCATCACTCTCTCTCTCTCTCTCTCTCTCTCTCTCTCTCTCTCTCACACACACACACACACACACACACACACACACACACACACTTTTTCCTGCTTTCTCCTAAATACTTCAGTATTTATTTCAAGCAAGGACATTTTATTTCTTACCACAGTATAACTGTCAAAACTGAAATCAAAATGACACAATATATTATATACTCTACAGACATTATTTAGATTTTGCAAATTGTCTCAAGGATGTCCTCTATAGCAAATGCATTCAGTTGTGATGTTTCTTTAGCTTCTAATCTGGAATCACTCCTCAGTGTTCCTTTGTCTTCCACAACATTGACGTTTTTGAAGAGTGAATGGCTGTTATTTTGTAGATGATGTGTCAGTTTATTTTCCCATAATTAGATTCAGGTTATACATTTTTAGCAAAAAATATTACATAAGTTATACTGTGTTCTCAGTGCTTCATATCAGGAGGTGAAAAAAGTTTATTTGTCCATTACTGGTTATATTATAATAACTTTGATCACTCGATTAAGGTTTTTTAGACAGCTATCTAGTGTAAAGTTATTTTTTATGTTTGTATTTATTAATTAAGCTTGTGAGAATGTACTCTTGTTTCCTGTCTTGTTTCCCCAATCCTTTCAGAATCAACTCAAATTTTGCTTTTTCTATATTACATACTCTCCACTGTATATCTATATTATTAAGAACTTAACTTTAATATAGTGTTAATTATGTTGAAAAGTAATTTTTTTTCTATAGTACCTAGCAAATTAGAAACATTTGTCATCAGGGACTTGATCTTATCCATTATTGTAAATTCTAGAGAAATAGTAGATTCTCAATAACTATTAACTGAATAAGCAAGTAAATGAACAAATGAATTTCAAGAGGCAGAATTAAGAGGTATTCTCTCCATTGTATAACAAAGAATACTAAAGTTCAAACATAGTATGATTAAATTATGACAGAAAGATCTTAACATAGTTGTTCATTATGTAATAATAAATATTCTTGACCTAATTTTCTTTGAGTCCAAGAAACTACTTTAATATACTGTATCCCAAGAACAAAGAGGGTAAAATACTTTTTTTATATCTAGTTTCATAATCCTAGATAGATTAGAAAATATCTCATCAGTGCTCATAATACATAGGATGTCAGTTAGCTAGTGAAATAATAAGGTTATAACACACACACACACAATTTAGTGGCTTAAAACAGCAATCAGTATTCTGTCATATGTATTTGTGGGTTATCTGGGAATTAATTGATCTAAACTGAGCTCAGCTGGGCTGCCTCCAAGCTTCAGGTTGGCTTTAGTTATGCTCCACTTATCTTTCGTTCTCCTTGGATCAGCAGGTTACCCAAGACTAGAAGAAAAATAGGGGCCGACCGTAGCACATAACACGCAACACTTCCTAAGATGAGAAGCAAAAGCAACATGCTGTAACTAACTTCCAGCTACTGACGCTTGCCAAAACAAATCACATGACCAAGCTCTGTCGCATTAGGACAGGGAAATACACTGTCTCTAGTCCAAGGACAAAAGTTGTGGATACAAAAGGGGCAAAGAATTAAGAGTAGTAGAAACAATAATTCACTTACAATAGGCATACAAATATAGGAATAGATATATATTCATACAAACGTAAGAGTTGAGGATGGGCACAGCAGGATTGCAAATTATGAGAGAGCTCTTCTGAGTATCTGTGTGCCTGGGTACAAGCATGTGTGCTTGCTTGGCTTGTATAAGCTTTTTGGCTATTTTCCCTGTGTTCTAGCCAAGCTCATATTCTCTTGTAGATCCAGACGTCCTGTCTTCCCTATTGACAACATATACTTATACGGTATGTGCAACCTAAGGCATTTAAACATTTTGATGTTCACCATATGCCCAGCTTAATTCACAGTTGTAATGAGAATAAAGTCACACAAGAGAAAAAAACGTGAAAAGTTCCAACTACTAATGTTTTATTGTTATTACTACTCTTTGGCTGTTAGGTCCAGATTATAAATTTCTCCCTACATAGCATGATGATTCCCATACCCAGAGCAGTAGAACTTATCCCATGAGCAGAGTCACATCAAGGTTTATATTAGCTTGTATTGGACAAAAATACCGGTAAGTTAATTCTTCCATTTTTTGTAATGCCAAGAAGAAACCCTAGAAAATGTTCTGTACATCAGGTAATTTTTCAGCAACTAAAAAAGAGAAGGAGAGAAATGTGGAGAAAATTAAAAAACAAAGCATTCTTCCATATAGTTCCAATTTTCAACACAAATTTAGAGTTGAATTTGGAAATATATTTGCTAAGTGCTATTTTAAAAAGTAATTATACCTCTAAACACAATGCAATCAAGCAAAAGATATAAATTTTAGTAAAGTTCACTGAAGGTCTCTACCTGCAAAGAACAGGTAAAAATTTTTCCCTCAGATATCTTCACTCTTCTTCCATTATTCAAGCCATAACTACAAAAGTCGTGGTTTAGCTTTTATGATTCTATGGGTCTTTTTGGCAACATAAAGCAGATGTTTAAATCTTTAATATGAAAACATGAAATAATTGCCTAGTTTTGTCATGTAGTCATGACAAGTCTTTGTATCAAAAAAACAAAACAACAACAACAAAAACGAAACAGCCAAAGCCAGGAAAAACAAAACAACAAAAAAAAAACAACCATTCTTAGTCTTAAACAGAGGAAAGTATAAAGAAAGTATTTACTCCAGTAGATATTTTTTAAGTACGTAAGAGTCAAAGGGATGCTTTTATAGATTGTAAACTCAAGAAAGGCATTTAAAGGATTTCCACAAATTTCATTTACTCCAAAATAAAAACCTGCCCATTCATAGCCTTCAGATTAAAGATTTGCTTTCTGTAGAGTCAATATTCTATTTTGTGTATTATCAACCATTTTCTTTTCTCTCTCTTTCAGTTGGAATACCTATGTAAAGATAATAGTTTCAGAGTTTCCAGGCAGCTTCTAGGAATAAATTGGCCACTGGTAGAACTAAATGTGCCTAAATTTGATATTCACAGACACTGTTTTTTGGAGTAGTTTTCTTAATTCTCCTCTCCTTCTCAAACTTAAATGTTTTCAACAGGTACCATGGCATATGTTCAAAATTGGCTTGAAACATTCTCCCGGGTGATTTGCATTCTGTAATAAACATATTTCACACAAATACAATAGCAAATACAAGGCCTACAGTACGTGAAGCATGTAAGTCCTTTCTTGTTATGTCTCAAACTTCTTGCCTTCCCAAAAGTCAGTATTAATACCAATCATTTTAAGCATATAGTACAGTTCTCCTTCATAGCCAAATAAATCTCTGGGGGAAATGCAGAATGAATAATATTCCTGGTTCTCATTTGTAGAGAATAAAATACCCAAGCTTCTAGAACTGTACCTTAGATCTCAGGAAGTTGTCTCTTTCTTGGTCCTTTAAAGTTGCATGTCATTTGCAGTGTGGGTTTTTCAGATGACAGACTCTGCAGGATAACAAGAATGTCATAAAGCCTTAAGAACTAAGTTTTGCCTTGAGGCTTTATTCCCCCCTTTTTTCTTCCTTTCTTCTTTCCTCTCTTCTTCCCTTCTTTCCTCCCACCCTCTTTTCTTTTATTTTTCCTTTTCCTCCCAAATTTAATTATGAGATTTATTCACCAAACAACATTCCTTGGTAAATTTATATTTTGCTTATACAGACATTTCAATTTGTTACCGTAAAATAAGCGAGAGAGAGAGAAAATCTTGAGAGTTAATATAAGTCATTTTCCTGGTCAGTATTACGTGATTCTATTTAGGCTGTTTGCATTGCCTTTTCTGTGCATCATCTTGCCATGCACTACTTGTTTGCTGGTATAATCCCCACGAAGTAAAACTACATATATTGTGGGTTTCACTTGTCAAGACTTACAATGTATTACAATGACATTTTAAAATGTAAAAACAGAAGATTGACTATCTATTTTCTTATTGTGGTAAAAAAACCCAAAAAACATATAATGTAAAATTTACCATCTTACTCATTTAAAGTGTACACAGTTCAGCATGTTAAATATACTCACACTGTTATGAAACAGATATACAGAACTTTTCATATTACAAATCTGAAACTCTGCCACCCCTGGACCTGTCCTAGAATGCACCCGGAGTCCTCTCCCTTTTAACAATACTACCCTTTGGAGAAGGCAGGCGGCTGCAGAATGAACTTCCACGCAGATCTCAGAGGCAGCAGAAAGCAAAGAGCAAAAAGGCCAAGGTGGAAAGGAGAGAACTGTCTCTGCCTTCTGCTCACCATCCTCTGGGAAGCACAGGCAGCTGGTGCTCAGCCCTTCACATGGATCATGGACCTCCACAGAAGCAGAAGGGCCATCTCTCATTTTGCAACCAAGCAACTCCAATGCTGAGCATGTACTCCCTTTTGCTACCAGCTGTCGGCCTACACACCAAGCCTCTGCTGTTCTTTTTTTTTTTTTTTTAAAGATTTATTTTTGTTGTTTTTGACAGAGACAGAGATACAGAGACAGAGAGAAGGGGGAGGGCCCAGAACAGTCTCCATAGTTGCACATCATTTGTTTGTCCACATAGTTTCATTCCACAGGTGGGCATGGGGCTGCACAGGGCAGGAACTGGGCCGGGGTTTCACCCCGGTGAGAACCGAACTGTGGGCACTCCCCAGTTCAGCATATGGGTCCACACGGGCCGGGGCCAGGATTCGATCCTCGGTCCCCGGGGCTGCAAAGTAAGTGCTCAACCCACTGAGCCATCCCGGCTTCCCCTCTGCTGTTCTTGATGGGTCTAGCTGACTGCTTCTGACTGATCTAGAGCCCTCTTCATAAACTTCCCCAGTTCCAAAACTCTGCTTAGAAAAGCCCTTGCTTTCCGCCTTCTGTTTTTATATCCTCACTATTAGTTGACAGGAGAGACTCTTCCCCTGTCAATCACAGCCCATTACCACTAATTATCCACACCTACCCATATCCGCCAGCCTGCAGCGCTTTCATTCTTGTCCATTTCAGTCCATTAGCACTAATTATATCTACCTCAGTTAGTTTCCCCTAACTTCCGTGGGATAAGAAGGGTGATCCCTGAGGTGCCTGTCCTCTTATTTAGGGCTACTCTGGGCAGCCTCCTCCTTTAGCAGACCCTCCCTTCTTCACCCTGCTATGATAGTATTATTATTAAGTGCTCATTTAGTGATTATACTACTGGCCACTCTTTATTGCAATGATCAGCTTTCTTAATAGTTTCCCCTTTAGACCAATAAGCTCCTGGGCATAGATTCTATGCTTTATTCACCTGGGTATCTCACATGTAATGTCACCACTATTTGTCCATAAGTTGTACCAATAGTTACAAGATACAAATGTGAAAAAATTTCAAGACCACTGAAGGTTTTAAAGGGTAAGGGTCTGTACCGTATTTAATTATTTATTGGAAGCAAACCACTATGGGAAGTTCTGATATATAACTTAATCAGGAAATAGCAACAGATTTCACTATAAATGACTTTGCCTTTTTAAGACCACAGAAGCAAATTATCGACATTTATTAAGAAAAAAAGTGTGCAACATTAGCAAAAACAAGTGGCCCTAGGGCTCTTCAAATATTACTTTGACCCACATTCACCTAATTACAATGAAGTATATAGTTTGTAAAGTGGATTAGATGCTACAGAAAATATCAGCAGGAAACATGTCATTTGATGTATCCTGATTTATTTTTATATCTCTTGAACTGTAAGTTAGAAAATTAACTTATTAATTGAGACATTTCATTGGTATGGGTTGTTAATATCATCAACTAGTTATTTCCTTGACCCCTGTCTTTGTTAACTATCCAGAACTATTAAGACTCTCATTTTCTCTCCCAGAGCAGCTCCCCAGAGGAGGGAGCGGGTTCGGGGGGATATTTCTGACAGGAGAAAATCTTGCTTTTACTGGGAAGGTTACAGCCATGGTATCATAAATCAAGAAGCTCTAATGTGTTGGGGGAAGGGAAACTCCTGTAGAGAAACATAATTACACCAATTTTTGAAGGCAGTGTATAAAAGTGGCTAAACCCATTTATCCCTTCCATGGACTTCACTCTTACGTGTTTTTGCTCCGGCTGCTTCTGAAAACCAATTACAGATGTAGTTTCTGTGGTTGGCATGCTATCACTGGGAGCAGCCAGTGTCCTGTAAACACTACTCTGTTATCTCATTAATTGAGGAAACAAAACTCAAAAGGGAAGAGTGTTTACTTTCAAGGTAATTAAAAGAAATATCTAAAAGGCTGGGGACTACATATCAACCTGCCTGCTTTCAGAAAAAGTGAATGGCCTCAAATTTCCATTTAACACTCAGCTAGATAAATTATCAACAGGAAGCTTTGAAGGGATTGAGGTAAATAAGTTAGATATAAGGTTTGTTCTGTAAGATTTATAATTTAAGGAAACATTGCCTCACACATAAAAGTGCTATGTATATCCTTAGACAAAGAAACTTCAAACTAGTAACAAAGGAACATAAAAGCAGCCTAGCAAGTGTTTTGAAGGTAGAAAGGAAGATTCAAACAGGATAACAGGAAAGGGAACTGCTCCTCACGTAGTTAGCTGGGAAAGGCTTTGTGACCAGGTGCAATTTCAAGAGATTTTTAGGTGATACAGGTATTTGAATTGGTGTTTTCAATGCAACGTATGGTTTATTTTAGAAAAATCCAAAGATACTAAAATTGTAGACTGTATTCAGAAAGATTCTTTAAAAACAAATTCAAAAACACTCAACCAATTTTTTTTCAAAGAGTACATTATGCCTTGATGCACTGCAATAATAATATACTCGAATGGTCTGAAATAGTGAATGCATTTCCCACAGTACCTAAACTCTGTTTAAAAACAAATGGGATTATTAATATAACCAAGTACTTCCGGTATAAATTACCAACGGTCATAAATGTTCAGTAAATTACTAACAGCCAAAATGTAGTATCTCATGAGAGCTTAGTTTAACAGTTTTTTCAGGGTCTGCATTAGAATCCCAGCTGTTTCCATATAAAGAACTTTCCAAGTCAATTTAAAGTCCCACTTTTATTAAGGACTCTTTGAATGTGCAAGTCAATTTTAATTCTCTCAAATGATTTTTAATCATTTACAAAAGCAAAAAATATATTTACCTTCTCCTACTTCTCATATAATATGTACAAGAATAATATCTATAAAAGTAATAAAGTTTGTAAAAATGGTGAATGGATCATTTGAGGTGGATAATTCACACTACATTTAACAGATATCTTTAATATTTTCTTTTTCCTTTCAGATTTATTTATTTATTTATTTGTTGTTTTTAACAGAGAGAGAGAGAGAGAGAGAGAGAGAGAGAGAGATACAGAGACAGAGACAGAGAGAAGGGGGAGGTCCCAGAACAGTCTCTGCAGTTGTACATCTTTGGTCTTTGCACATAGTTTCATTTCATAGGTAGGCTCGGTGCTACACAGGGCAGAAATTGGGCCGGGGTCTTATCCCGGTCAGAACCAAACTGGGGGCACTACCCAGTTCAGCATATGGGTTCGCATGGGCCAGGGCTGGGGCCAGGCTTCAATCCTCAGTCCCCAGGGCTGGAAAGTGAGCACTTAACCCACTGAGCACTCCCGGCTTTCCCTAAAGTTTTCTTTAAGTAATTAAGAGATTTTAAAGTGCCATCCTCAGGCAATCAAGGACCCCAAGTAACTAGCAAGAATTTAAACACAAAGTTGCAAAGATAAGAAGGATCATACAAACTTCCTACAAATTTGGTAAGTGAATACTATTGAGAATAAATCTTGGCAGTAACCCCTTTGCTAGCATGACTCAACCTAGTTTGCAAGATTATGTTTTAGAATGTCATGACTTCACTGAATGGTGATAAAAACTACTTGGATAATCCTCTTCTATGAATAATAATTTAGTCAACTCTTGAGGTTATGTAAAAATTAATAAGGCGGCAATAAAAGTATTCGCCTAATTTCCTACAATTTAATCTTTCTTTCTTGGTTTCTTTGTCTTCTCTCATATTTCATGGAGAATAATATTGCATCCTTTCTAATTAAGCCAGATTTTAGACTCACTTTGGAGAAAATGTAGAAAATATCCCAACAAATCATGTACAATATATTTGTATTTGTACAATTAATAAGTATTTCTAGTTACATAAGAAAAAAAATAAGAAAGAAATCAAGTGCTTGAATGTGGAAGAAGACAGGGTTCTAGCTGAGTTTCTGGAATAGAATCTTACACTGTGATTTATTTCTCTATTGTGGATGCTTTGGACAACCTCAGATTGTCCTTCTGAAATACAAATTCTCCTTGGATTGGGATACACGTTAGTATGTAGAACTCTTTCATTCCGTACAACATTTTTATTAAGAAGGTTTTACTTCATTTCAGTTTCAAACAGGGGGACTGAAACGCCAGCTGAGTACTGAGACATGAGCCCTATCTTATGACCTCCAAAAGTGGATTTTTACCACTATACCTGCCTTAGTGCCTTAACGGGAATTATTTAAGGAAAAGGAAACTTTAATGGAAGGATTGACACGATACATTTGGACTTTCTGTTATCCTCATCGCTCATCACAGCAAAACCTACTGTTCTTTTCAATTCAATTAAAAGTTATAGGGAGTATCCTATGCTCCAGGCAGTGTTTTCAGTGTTGAAAGTTATAGATAGCTGAGAAGGTTCAGTCTCTGTCCTTAAATAATTTATATCTAGTGTGCAAAAAGAAAATATGATTAAATCTATCCAAACTTTGAGAATCTGATATGTGTAATGTAAGCACTGTATCTTGCCATGCATATGTATCATTATAAAAACATTATATATATATATATATATACACACACACACACACACACACATATATGTATATTTGTGTGTGTGTGTGTATGTGTGTGTATATAATCTCAGGGTCCAGCAGAAGTAAATGTCATAATGTTGTAAGGCTTGCTTTGTCTTGTACGAGATAGACAGCAATTTGAACATTTCACCTATAATGTCATATAGTGTGCTTGAGTGTAATATTGTTATGTTACAGAACTACATGCATATGATTTTGTAATAAAAGACTTGGCATAGACTAGCAGCTCCTAAAAAATAGGCATTACTTCTGCCGGGGTATTATTTCTGTCAGACCCTGTGTATAGGCCATTATGAAATGTGTGAGACTGGGGAAAAGAATACATGCATGCCCCAGTCAAAGGGGGCAACTAAGAAGAAGCCTGATGGAGATATGACTGAGAGAGAGGAGAAATACAAAAAAAAAGAAAAAGAGAGAGAAAAGGAAGGAAGGAAGGAAGGAAGGAAGGAAGGAAGGAAGGAAGGAAGGAAAGAAAGAAAGAAAGAAAGAAAGAAAGAAAGAAAGAAGGAGGTAAAAGGATTCACAAACAGACTTTCTTTGCTTCTACATTTCTTAAAAGAATAAAACTCTTCTTTGGTATATTTATTTCCTTCCTGTGTATGTAGGATTTGGGTGGTGAAGTCTTCTCCATTCACAGACACTGTTAGCAGTAATGACAGAGAAAAGATTGGGGACAGTGTGGGAGAGTTGAACAAGCCCCGGGTACTCAGCCAGTCAGAACTGAACAGGAACCCACCTATGCTTAATGTACATTTAGAGGTAAGAAGCTGTGACCTCCTGTCCTCTCTTCCTTCTGCCTTCAGGCCCTGTATGCTTCTGAAATCTCCTTGGTAAATCTTCCTTCTCCCTTTTCTCCTCCAGCAACCCTCAGAAACCTGAAGTTCAACATATTTTAGAACTGACTCTGGATGGAGGATGGAGTTCATTAAAAAAAAAAGGGGGGGGGGGAGTATTGTTCTTGGACTACCTGACTCTTATGAGTTATGATGAAAGAATTCCCGGAAGCACCAGAAGAAATAAGACAGGATAAGAAAATGACCCAAGGGAAAAAGTGACAGAAATCAGTTTAGAAAGACATATAAGGTCTAGGGAAAATGAGTGCACAGTGAACTAGCGCGGAAGGAAAAAAGAGAAAGTTGGCAACCTAAGGGCATTAGGAAGAGTTTCTACTTGTTAGGAAAAAACAAACAAACAAACATTTTTCTAGTTTGTAGAACTCTTCAAAATACACAGAAAATGACCATCGGTTTTTAAGCCTTCCTTTGATCTTACTTTTTTTTTTTTAACAGTACTTATATACAAATTTTCTCATTCCAAAATTTATCTTGGTAACATTTACCATATGCTAACTTTGAATTCTTATCTACATTGCACTTAAAATATATATATATATATATAT
>PVKE010020350.1:0-15410 GCA_004027555.1 Craseonycteris thonglongyai
TTTGATTGGGCTTTAAGCCATAGAACTCAATTTTTTTGTGAACTTCTCAAATAATAATCAGGGAGTAGAAAGCTAAGAAATAAATCAGTTATTATTCTACTAGTTTTGAATTTATAAGGACAAGTCCTTCAAATTCATGATCCTGGTTTTCAAATTTGCTGCTGAATTGTGATCACTAGATAAAACATACAAATTACCCACTCAGCTTAACATCTTAGTTTCCTGTATCAAAGTTATGAATTGTCACATTTACTCCCAGCAATTCTTGTTTATTAAACACTTAGGAACTGTCTTCTGTGTATTGCCATTTCATTTCCACAACAGGTGAATGACAGAAATACAATTATCATTCCAGTTTTACAGATGATAAGACTGAGTCTTATGACATTGAGTGAGTTGCTGGAAATCATATTTCTAGGAAGTGAAAAGCTGGGGTTTAAATTCATGGAGTTCAATTCCAGGACTCAGACTCTGAACATCAAGCCCTTTGCAGAACATCCATGTCATGACTGATGTGGGTTTGGAAATGCAACCTGGTACTTTGGAGCAGAGCAAATGTGAATGGCTGGCTTAGGGTCCAAACTCAGGGCTTTGACATGATTAGTACAGGGCTAATGAACTACCTCAATAGCAAGAGCATGCTATCCAGATTCCTGTCACATGGTTTGATTTTTTTTCTTTTTTCCAGGACAGGGTATGAAAACCAAGAAGGGAAGTCTATTAAAATACACCCACATTTACTTATTTCAGGCTTTTTTTCCTTTTATATATAATTTTATATCTTTCCATTTACCCTTACCATTATAACATAAGCATTTTTAGTTTTACTTATTTGTTTTTAAGTATAATTGGTATGCAATATTATATTGATGTATAATATAGTGATTTGACATCTTTATTCCTTATAATGTGATTGCCCCACAAATTCCAGAAACTATCTGTCACTGTATAAAATTATCACAATATTATTGATTATATTCTTCTTTACATCTTCACCCATTCTTCCACTCTTTCTTTTTTGGTAACCATCCCTTTGATCTCTGTTTCTATAAGGCTGTTTTTGTTTTTTTTTAATTCTTTTTTTCTTTCACATATGACATACAAGTGAGATCATATTGTATTTGTATTTCTCTGGCTGATTAATTACACTTAGCGTAATATCCTCTGGGTCCACCATATTGTCTCAAAGGGCAAGATTTCATTTATTTTTATTGCTGCATAATATTCCCTTTTCTAGATCATTCTAAAGACTTTGATTTAGGTATATATGCAAGTTGGTATGTGATTTGTATTTGTACATACATGGATATGTATGTGAATATATTCACAAGCAAATAGATGTAGATATAGAACATGGGCCTCATTATAATTGTACATCAGTAGATGCACATTTATTTATGTTCTCATATAATTAAATTATGTATGTGGTGTGTATAGTGATCAAGGCATCACCAACTTTGCCTTTTAGTGCATATCCTAGACTTTCTAATTACTACTATTACCACTGAAACACAATGATGGAAATATTGGATACTTTAGAATGATAAATTTACTTTTATACATTTAAAATAAAAATACTGTGTAACTTTCATCTCACAAGCAGATGTGAGGGAATATGAAGTTCTAGTCTTCTTTCTTCTTGAGGAACCTTAATCATTTCTGCATAAAGTTCAAAACTCATATATCTCTTGTGAAAGAAAAATATAAAGAAAGTAAGTATTCTTTGTGTTAATTAAGCAGAATGATTTTTTCTTGTGTTTCAATACAATTGAAACATGAACACAAGGGATATTAGAAACAGCTTCCTGGATCAGTAATTCTTATCAGGAATGCTAACTATAATGGAGACAATCACTGTCATGGAGAGAAGGCTAAGAGTCATCGTGATTAGTCTTCTGTGATCTTCCCAGAAAAGGAATTGCTTTTCCATCACAAGCATTTCTGAAACCAAGTTAGAAAAAAAAAGATGTAAAAAAAATGCTTGCCATGTTCTTTAGTACCATTTGCCTTGACAGGAAAAACAACAGCATCTTGCCTCCTCAGCTTATTCCTCGTCAGTGAACTCTTCCCCAAACAAGACACTCCACAGCAGCCATTTGGGATCTCTTCCATCAGTGTTGTAATGAGCTCTTCCATGCAGTTTGTACTCACTGGAAAGCATACAGAAGCCAAGAGCAAGGAGTTGGTAATCTGGGCACCCACAGTTGTGATGAGGCATCTTCAGTGTAATCGTCCAAATCAAATATTTGGCTGTGCTTCGTCAGATGCAATATCTCATATTGTCACTGTTGTACTGGCAGGGGAAAGGAGCTCACGCTGGAGGTGGGGGTGGGGATAGACAGGCGGGAGCAAAGAGTCCTTACTGCGTGCTCCACCTTCCTGCAGCATCTCCGGCCCTTGTTAGTTTCGGTCTCAGTCTAAAGCTGCTGCACGACTTGGACAAGGGCCAAATCAGCAGAAATCTGGTGAAGAATGGCAGAAAAGCATACTTCTGTGCGGTCAAATGATCCACTTCTGTTATCCACGATGGTGACATGGTGACATGGTGACATGCTTTTAAACAGTACCTGGCCAGCATAGTAGTGTTCACGTTTATTGTTTCATTTGGTTCTGAAGACCACTGTAGAAGATAAGAGTATGAATACAGCTCTGGAACGGCCACCTATGTTAGAGAGGAGACCCTATGACCTTCAGAGGGTTAATAGCTCCTACAAGGAATTGGCAAGATAGTCTCAAAATCTGTGCCCTCTTCTCTTAGTCTGCTATGCTGCTTCTCTATTTGCAATGATTGCTCATTGAGAAAAAACAAACAAACAACAACAACAAAAAACCCATGGGTACTTTAAGAAATGTTCTCCTTCTTCTCACAAATATGCTACCCTTTGTCACAAATTTTTAATACCGAACACCTATGTGGCTCTCTTTAAAATGTACCACAAAGTTATATTTTTATTTGCATATCTTTTCTTTTCTGGTGGGGACAGAACATTAGTTACACAAGCATTGGTTTTTATTAGTATTCCTGAGTCCTACCATCATTTTTGTGGTGCCAACTTGAGGGCACTGGGCTGACTGATTTGGTCCTGATGGCCCCAATACCCTTAGCTTGATTATTTGCTGCTCAATACTTCTAACCCCAGGTTCTGTTCTGTTTGTTTTCATGGACCCATCGACTCATTCAAAAAACCTAGATCTTCCTCCTGAACTTTAGCCTAATGGCTCATGGTTTTCAATCCACTGATATCCTTTTCTGTGTGGCTTGCCCACCTGCAGTTCAGAATGTCACTTGCCCTTAGATGTCCATTTATGGGGCTCCATTCACCTGTTGGGGCCCATTCCTACTTTTTCTAGCCCTACTTGTGCTACATTTGCATTTGCCTGTGTATTCATTGGCAAAATTTTCTGACATGTTGCTTTGCCTGCTGGTTTCCAGATATTGCCCAAGCCTGCTTCGAGATTTTTCCTACCTAAAAAACAAGTCATCAATTTTTAGATTCTAGTTTCTCTCAAGACTCCTCCATCCTAGTGTAGCTATTCATACAGATCAAATCCACACATTGCCTGAAGTATAATAAATAAGATAGATTCAGATTACAATAGTTCTTAAAAGTAGCTAGTTTAGGGCTATTTTAGACTTGATAATGTAGGAGAAAGTAAGACACGGTAGACACTTTATCAGATAGCTGAGTTGATGTAAACAGCATTTAAAAAGAATAATGTGCAGCAACATGAAGGGTAGATTGGAGAATAAAACAATGGAGCAGAGATCAATAACACGTTTTCTGAATAAGAGTGAAGAAAATAGCAGATGGGATTGGGAAGAAAAGGGGATGATAAGGTATGCTGCAAAGGACAAAATGACACCATTCATTTATTTCTTTGTCATGTGCTTCTAGGAGTTCAACACACATTTACTCATCACATTAGTTATGGATCAATATGTGCTCCTACGAATTCATGTGGAGAAGCCCTACCCCCCAGGTACCTCAGAATATCAACATATTTGGAAATAAGGTCTTTGAGATATAGTCAGTTAAGATGAGACCATACTAAATAAGCTGAGCCCCATCATACATTACGATCGATGTTCTTATAAAAAGGGGAAATTTAGGCAGATAGACACAGAGAAGATGACGTAAAGAGGCACAAGGGAAGACGGCACCTACAAACCACAGAGGTAGTGCTGGGCAAATCCTTCTTTTACAGCCCTCAGAAAAACCAACCTTGCTCACACCTGGACCTCAGACATCCAGCCTCCAGAACTGGAAGACAGAACATTTCCATTGTTCAAGCCACCTAGTTTGTGAAATTTTTTAAATGGCTGCCTCAGTAAATTAACACAAGATTGAATGAGACACTTTTCTAGATGCTTTGAACACAGTGGAGGAGGTGGGCAGAGCATATCTCTCCACTTTCAGGAACAAGTTGATTCATTTTACAGGCAAATAAGAATGCACTATAGTGAACGACATTGCAGCAATATGAAGTAATAATGCCTGGGGACTAGAAAGCAGTTTCATTAAAGAGGACATTTGATCTGGATTTTAAAGGCTGAACAAAAATTTCTGAGAAGTAGGTGGAAAGTGCATTAAAAAAAAAAAAAAAGACAAGAGACCTGAAAGGTTTAGGAAACAGCAAGAACATGAAGGTGGTGAAGGGTGTGTGTTATGGAAGAGGGTTGAGAAGTGAGGTTGGGTAAGTGTAGGTTAAAGTAAGAATAAATCAGCTAAGAAATTCAAATTTGGGGGGAAGCCGGGATGGCTCACCAGGTTAAGCACTAGCTTCATAGCCCTGGGACCCAAGGATTGAGTCCTGGCCCTGGCCCATGCAGACCCATATGCTGAACTGGGGTGCGCTTCCCATGTGGGAGGTCCTCAATTCAGTTCGTACCCCCCAGTTGGGCCCCTGGCTCAAGGGGGTGTGCCTCCCACGCAGGAGGCCCCCATCCCAGTTCCAACCCTGTGCAGCCCCTGCCCACCTGTGTGGAATGAAACCATGTTGAAAAACTTATGACATACAACTATGGAGACTACTCGGGCCCTCCCCCTTCTCTCTGTCGTTCTCTGTCTCTGTCAAAAACAATAAAATAAATCTTGGGAAAAAAAAAGAATTAAAATTTTTTTATTCTAAATTCAGTCAGAAATAATCAACATTTTTAATTCAGGTCCTTGAAGTGACTGGTTTTGAGTTTTTTGGAGGACCACTTTAACAGGCATGTCAAAGGTGGGAGGAGGGGGCAGAGGATGGCATCCGGGGCTCAGATAGAAGGCTCTGAAGGTATTCAAGTGAGGGATCCTCAGGCAGAGACTAAGGCAATATCAGGAGTTGATAAAGGGGAACAGCAGGCATGCAGGGGCATCTGTGAGTGGAATTAACTTGAAGTGGAGCTACGGATGTAAATTGTGAGTGAGGGGTGAGTGGGACAATATTAAATTGCTCTAAAGTTATAAGATTTAGCATAGTATCTAGCCAATAAAGAAGTGCAGTTAATGCTCCTTGTTTATATGACTCCTTCTCTCCCCAGGTAGAAACTGAGCTGTAAATATGTGGTAGAATGTGTTTGAAGGAAGATTTGAAAGTCAGGAGGTAGACTTGTCCTTTTACTCATTCAAAATGTCCATTGAGTGTCTGTTCTCTGCCAAAGATTGACAATGAATAGTTCTTCTCTTTGAAGACAAAGTAAATTATCATGAATATTTAAATAATTGGTAAAAAGTGTGTATTGCAATGTGAGAAATATTTTGAATTGTAGCTATCTTTCAAAAACAAAAAATGAAACAGATAATTTCCATTCTACATAATTTATTTAATTTATTCCAAAGCACTGAAAAAGATTTTTTTGTTACTACTACTGGAGTCATTAAAAAAACAAAACAAAAAAACAAAACAAAACAAAAACTGTTCAATTTCTGGTACAGCTACTTTGGGAAATAGTATGTAGATTCCTCAAAAAATTAAGAATAGAGCTATCATATGTTTTGGACACAAAACTTAAATACCATATATACCAAATAAGCCACTAAACCAATGAGAAAAAAACCCTCAAAAATAATTGTATATTATTCTGATTGAAGAGTGATATAAAAAATCTTACCATGAGAGTATGCCAGGATAACTCAGTGGTTGAGCGCTTGCTCAGTTGCAATGTCCAGGGTACGGTTCTTAACCCTGCCTGTTCAAACCCATGTACTGAACTGCAGAGCAACTGGTAACCCCCCAGGAAGGCTCGGTGGCAAAGGTTCTGCCCCCCCATGCAGGAAACCCCTGTTTGATTTCTGCCCCATGTGGCCCCACATCCACCTGTGTAGAATGAAACCGTGTTGCAACTAATGATGTACAACTATAGAGACTGTTCTGGGCCCTCTCCACTTCTCTCTCTCTCTGCCTCTCTGTCTCTCTCTCTCTCTTTCTCTCTCTCCCCTTATCTCAAATAAAAATAAGTTTTAAAAAATTCTTGCAATGAAAAATTTTAATGCCATTGGGATCCCAGGATAGCTCAGCTGGTTAAGCACTTGCCTTGCAACCTCAAGGCCCAGGGATCAAATCCCGTCCCTGCCCAAACTAACATATATGCTGAACTGCAGTGCAACTAGTAACTGCCAAAATGATGGCGAAGGTTCTTGCTGTCCATCTGGGAGGCCCCCAGTTCTGTTCCCACCCAATGTGTCCCCATATCTACCTGTGTGAAATGAAACTTGTCACAACAAATGATGTACAACTATGGAGACTGGTCTGAGCCCTCCTCCCTTCTGGCGGGCCTCTCACATGGGAAGTACACCCCAGTTCAGCATATGGTTCCACACAGGCCGGGCTGGAACTTGATCCTGGTCCCTGGGGCTGCAAGGCAAGAGTTTAACCCATTGAGCCATCCCAGCATCCACCTGTTTTTGTTTTATTTTGTTTTTTTTCCTTCAGCAAAGCCTCAAATCACTGGTTCCCAAGCTTTAACATGAATAAAAATTACATGGCTTCACCAGAAGACAGTCTCTTTTTGTAGATTTAAAAAACATCAGTTTAATCTTAAATCTGCCAACCCCCTGAGAATCTTGGCCTAAATTTAGTGTTTATCAGCTATTCCTCCTCAACCTTGGGTCTTCCTCATTTCACAAGACACCTGAGCAATTTCATTTACTCCTGTGGCTTTAATTTCTATCTAGATCCTTAAGATTCCCAAAATTCTACCTCTATTTTCTAACTACTCAGTTTTCAAAGCTGATGTTCAGCTATCTACTGATTCCCCAACTTGATCTGTATTATAAGGTGACCAGATTTTAACATTGGTAAAGCGGGACACCATTGACCGGGGGTGGGGGGTGGGGGTGGGGGGGGGTTCTTGATTAAAATTTTGGTCTATCTCCTGCCGTTCCCTAGTTTGTCATGCATTCTTTCCAAAAATCGAGACTTTTTTAAAACGCCGCGGGACACAGGACAAATTGTTAAAAATCGGGACTGTCCCGCCAAAAGTGGGAGGTCTGGTCACCTTATCTATATAGTATAAATGTGGATCTATAGAGGTTATAAGCTCTTCACCTGGCCCAGATTAAACTCATGATGGCCTCCATTGGGCACAAGTCTCTTCTATGCTATCAAGTGAACAGCCAGTTGACTGGGACAGACACCAATACTTCATTCCAGAGTCATCAGACACCAAATCCTTTTGAGTCACTTCCTAAGGACTTCCTGAATCTGTCTACTTCCTTTTAATCCCTTTGTTTTATGGCCCATCTAGGCAACTATCCTTTTGTCTGCATTATCCAGTGAGTTCCTCTTGACCTTCGCACTTCTAGTGCTGTCAGTCTTTAACTTATTTTCCACACTGTAGCCAGAGTGATCTTTTTAAAGTGATTTTCTGACCAAATTTCTCCTTTGCTGTAGGAGCTGCCCAGTGTGACCCAGGTAACCTTCAGGTAACAGGATAAGTGCCCTTTCAGTAAATTCCTTAGTGGGGATGGTCGTCTCTATACCTAACCTCTGATAACCTCTCACATCTTGTCTCCCACTCTGGGTTCACTTTAAACTCTGATAAAAACAAAGTTCTAAGATTGTTTTCAGATATATTATACTCATCTCCCTTCAAGGATATAGCCTATGGCTTTTCTTTGTCTAGTACATGTTTGTTTCTATTCATCATTCAGAACTTATTCTAGACTTCAATACTTCTGGGAACTAAGTCTTAATTTTTTTTAGGTCCCTGAGTTTCTCCCATTTTACTGCATACATCAATATTATAAAATCTGTTACATTGATTATAATTATTTATTTAACCATCTGCCTCTAATTGTAGGTTGTAATTTCACTAATTGGTGAGATTGTTTATGTTTACTCATTGCTATCCTATTAGTACCTTGCATTGTGCTTTGATGGATAGTGGATAATTAATCATTGGGTGAATAAATAACCAAACATAAGAAATAGAACACAGGCAAAAGTTACTGTGGATATTTTTGCCTCTCAAATAAAAAGAAAAAGCCCTTATCAAAAAAACAAAAAAACAAAAAAATATTGTACTTTGTCTTATTTAGAATGTGTATGTGATTCCTGGGGGTGCAACAACCACCATGTGACCATAAGAGTGGACTTAAAAAAAAAGTCAAAGTAAAAGTTAGAAGGAGGCAGGTCTTGGCTGACATCTGTAAACAACTTTTTACTCTTTTTTCTTTTTTTTTTTTAAGATCTATTTTATCTTTTTTTTTTAATAAATCTTTTTTTTATTATTATTGTTTTTGACAGAGAGAGAGAGAGAGAGAGGGAGAGAGAGATACAGAGACAGAGAGAGAACTGAACTGGGGGCACTCTCCAGTTCAGCACATGGGTCCACACAGGCCAGGGCCAGGATTCTATCCTCAGTCCCGGGCGCTGCAAAGTGAGCGCTTAACCCACTGAGCCATCCTGGCTTCCCCTATTTTATCATTTCTGACAGAGACAGAGCCAGTCAGAGAGAAGGGGGATGGCCCAGAGTAGTCTCCACAGTTATTCATCATTAGCCTTTGACACAGTTTCATTCCATAGAGGTTGGCAGGGCACCGCTCAGAGCAGGAATGGTGTGGGGGCCTCCCACATAGGAGGCACACCCCCAAGAGGTAGAGGCTGAACAGAGGGCCTCCCATATGGGAAGTTCACCCTGATGGGAACCCAACCGGGAGCCACATCTGAGTTCAGCATATGGGTCCACATGGGCCAGGCTAGGACTCAATCCTCTGACACAGGGACTACAAAACAAGCACTTAACCTGCCAAGTCATCCAGGCTTCCCCAACAACTTTTTAGTCTTGGATTACTATATTTAGACCTGATTTTATGCAAAAGGATAATTTTATGTATAGTTAATTAAGCAGTTGTTAGTTGGGTTTCTAATAATTGTTGTCAAAAATATTTTCAATTGACACCCACTTATTCCAAATTATGGATGTACAAGGCTGACAGTTACGTTTGTGAACTCATCCTAGCAAAAGTGCTATATACCTCATTGCTGAATATTACCACAGTCACCTTCAAAGTACTCCCCTGGGGAAGCTACGCACCAATGCCAGTGCCTAGTCCACCCTTCAAAGCAATTTTGAAACTTTTTCTGGAATGGCCATCAGAGTTATTGTCATATTACCCTTGATGTCCTGAATGTCATCAAAATGTCTTCCTTTCAATATTTTCTTTCTCTTTGAGTAAAGAAAATAGTTAGTGGGGGCCAGATCAGGAGAGAAGGAAAGGTGTTCCAATACAGTTATTTGTTTACTGGCTAAAAATTCCCTCATGGATTTCTGTGTAAGTTGGTGCTTTGTCATGATGCAAGAGACATGAGTTGGTGAAAAGTTCAGGCCGTTTTTGTCTAACCTTTTCAAATAGTCTTTTCAACACTTCCAAATAGTCAACTTGGCTGACTGACAAGTTGGTACAAATTCATAATGAACAATCTCTCTGATATCAAAAAATGTTAGCAACATCAGTTTGACTCTTGATTTAGACTTGATGGAACTATTTTGGTCATGGATAATTGGTTGACTTCATTTCTTCATTGAGCATTTTGACACTTTGTTTCAGGGTTGTATTGTTACACCTGTTTCATCACCAGTGATAACACGGACCAAAATTTTATTTTGCTTCTCCCAAAGGTCTTGGCAAACTTCAACTCTCCATACTTTTTGTTCATCAGTGAGCTCCTTCAGGACAATATATATTTTTTAAAGATTTATTTTAATTGTTTTGACAGAAAGAGAGCAAGAAAGACAGAGAAAAGAGGAGGGCCCAGAGCAATCTCCATAATTGCACATCATTAGTTTTCAATATTGTTTCAATCCACAGGTTGGCACAGATCTGAGCAAGGCAGGAACTGGGCCTGGGGCCTCCCACATGGGAAGCTTGCACCAGTGAGAACTGAACCAGGGGCACAACCTAGTTCAGCATATGGGTCCACATGAACCCCGGGGCTGCAAGATGAGTGCTTAACTCACTGAGCCATCTCTGCATTCCACTTTGGGACAATTTTTGCACACGCCTTTTTCATGCTAACATTTTCACTAAAGATTTTTCTAAGTGTTTTTCTGTTGATGTTTACTTGATCTGCTATGCCTCTCACAGTCAGCTGATGATTGTGACACACAAGTCAATGAATTTTTGCAATGTTTTTATTAGTTCTACTTGTTACTGGCTGTTCTGACTTCTCTTCACCAGTGATGCTTTCTCTTCCCTCAGAGAAATGTTTAATTCATTTGTACACTGCTATTTTCTTCATGGCATTATCCCCATCAACTTTGGAATGCTGGGATAGCTCAGCAGTTTAGTGCTTGCCTCATAATCATGAGGTCTGGGGTTTGATTCTTGGCTCTGGCCCATGCAACCCTATATGCTGAACTGTAACACAACTGGTAACCACTGCGAAGGCTCAGTGGTGAAGGTTCCCACCTCCCATGTGGGAAGCCCCATTTTAGTTCCCACCCTATGTGGCCCCATATCCTCCTGTGTGGAATGACACCATGTCACAACTAATGATGTACAACTATGTAGGCTACTCTGGGCCCTCCCTTTTCTCTCTCTTTCTCTCTCGCTCTCACACACTTTCTCTCAAAACAATAAAGTAAATCTTTAAAAAAATAAAATAAATAAAATTTCTACCATACACTCTTTGAGAGACTGGTCATCTAGCCTCCTACAAGTTTCAAGGACTCTTTTTCAGTAATTCTGGGAGTTATCATCTTATTTTTCTCATAAGATACACATGTCAGTTATTCTAACATTTCCAGTTTGAAGAAAAGTATGTTGATCTTAAAAGAGAAAAGTAAATTTCAAGTCAAACAGTTCATTTTTAAAATTTTTTATTGTTGTCTTTTGAAATCATCTCAACAATTCCCAATGAAAAAGTCATTCTATTTCTTTTACTAATCTACGAGAGAAGTGTGTTAATCTCTGTTTTTAATTGCCTGAATTTCCTAAATATCTAAGTTCTATTTAGGACTTCTTCATAAATAAAGATATTCAATTATTTTATTTTATTTATTTATTATTTTTACTTCCCCTAAGTCAAATGTCTTACAATGTAAAGTCACCAGCTTCTGTCCTTTCTATCTGCACTCTGATTCTCAGATGCAGTGATTTTCAACATTCTTAGCTATTTCTTATGAATTTTCCTTCTGGATTTTTCTTATGTTGTTATTTTTTATATTTCTTAACATTTTTATTTTTAGATATGATCCAGTGACTTCATAATGTAAAATATATAAATTTTACTGCATATATTTTTGTGATTAGACTATTAAAAACTTATATTTTATTATCTTATAAATATTGCTTACTACTGAGCTGTGAAGTATGCAACAATTGCATTTTATCTCTTTCATATATATATTTTTTTCTGTTTACAAAAATTTTAGTTCTCTTCTTATTTGACTAAAGTGAACAGGTGTGCATTATGCAACTTTTCCCCTTTTATAGATTATTTTATTATTATTTTAGTGAATATCCACATTTGGGTACTAAACCTCTTCTTTGATTCAGTGCTGTTCAATATAAATTAGTACAGTAGACTGTCAGTTAACTGGTACCCACGAGGATTTGTAAATGCCAGATTAATGTAGTTTCTGGTTAAAAAGAGGCCTAACTCACACCGTACCAATACTATACCATACCATATCATTAACTCTGTATTGTTTGATATTAGTATTAAAATTCAGTAATTAACAGCAAATTAAGGCAAATGAAGACAAACTAATGTAACAATTTTACTATTAAAAACAGCTTTGTGACTGCAGTGTGAGTTTAGTTGTATGGCAGTCAATAAACTTTTCAACTTCACTAATATATTTCTTAATTGCAAGTAACTTAGAAAGATAATACACACATATACACTTGAAACTAGAAATAGAGAGTTTATTCGGTAGACATCAGGATCATAAAGTCTGATAGTGTAGCTAGGACAGGATTAGGAGTAGTGGATGTGGATGGTTTGGGGTCTCCATCAGTAGATGCTGCTGTACTGGCAAACTTACTTGCAGCTTTCTTGGAATACAAATATCAACTTGCTTTGGAGCCCTACACCTTTTGTGTAAAGTCAGATTTTGCATGATATGCAGCTGTATAATGTACTGAGAAGTGAAGAGGAGTTGCTGTTCTGAAAAAGCTATTACAATTTCAAATGCTACAGTAGCTCTCTGCTAGGATATTTACTCCCCCATCATTACCCTCTTCCTCTTCTGCAACATTCTTTCCTTCATAATTAACAATAGCTTCTATAATGTCTTCTATATTAAGTGTATGAGTTACTGAAATAGCTTTATCCACAGCAAGACAGCCTTTGAGTTCATTTTAAGAGAAATTCATTTAGCCATTAGCTGAGTCAACTAACTCACAGATTTTATTACAAACTCTGTTACTGGCAGCTATGGTACTGATTAGAAACCTCTCAGAGTTGATACAGGATCCCACAGACATCACAGCTAGCACAACTTTCTCTAGCATTTTTGTAATGTTTTCCTCTCACAAAATCCCAAGCACAACTGACAGTGTAGACAGCATCTTTGAGATTACATTTTTTCTGAAAGTCCAGAACTGTCCCATCAAATTAGTAATTTTTTTTGCATGAAATCATGCCTGTAAAACTTTTTATGTTTACAAGGTAAATTGGCAGTAGTGAGAGGCAAACCTCTGGTGTGTGAAGTGTGGGCTTACATTTAGCATGGTGCAACATGCACGGTGCACCAGGTTTAAACTTCTACTAGAAATTGACTTTATTTTAACATATTTGCTTCAGATGACACATATATGTGTCTTTTTTGCATTGCTTTGTTAGAACCCAGATGACACATATATGAGTTTTTAGATTTCCCACAATTCTGTTTTAAAATAAATAAATAAAATGATATAAATGCTTCAATTTCTTTTTAGGGATGTCATAACAGATACTTCTGAAGGAAATATGATTGAATATATTTAAAACTTGTTTGATTTTGTAATTATTGTTTCAGGAACTGTGTATATATTAGAGTGGTAAATACAAATCTAATGCTTTGGCTTTGGTTCCTAATATAAGCAAAGACATCAGATAGTACTGGTTATCAGGTTGACAAAACATGATGTACCATATAGCCTTTCACTATGCACCTCTATGGGTTTCATTTATTTAAAATGCTATAAACTTAGTTATGAAAATCATTCAGTCAACCCAGCATCTACTGAGTAAAAGTCAAGATTTTTAGTATTTCTTTTTGACCTGGGCAACAGTTATGTGTGTTTCTCATTAGCAATTGCTTTTCCTTTTGGTATGTGGTAATATTTTTATTTGTAATGTTTTCACAAAAATATTTCAAAATAGAATGAAAGTCATTTCTGAGGAGAGGTATGAGGACTCTTTATCAGAACTCAATGAGTATGGCAGTGTCAGTGATATAGATTCTGATATTGTGATAGTACAACATAGATTGGGTATAATACCTGTACTTTCATGATCTTTGCTTAGCAAAACAAAAGAAGTAGTACAAGAAAAAAATACAAATTGGTCAGATTTTGATCTAGTAAAAGACAATAAAAATTTTTAAGGTAGTCCTGAAGTAAAATTTTTTTCAGGTGATCCTCAAAGCATTGCATCTGTGACATCATTTATTGAAGATTATTTATTAAAAAAGCTTGTCATCAAAACAGGTAATTATGACAGAGCAAATTGACATAAATATAAAGGCTGTTCTCATGGATTGAAATTGGTTGATGTTACAGTCTCAGAAGTAAAAAATTATTTGTCCTTCTAATAACTATGGGCTTTGTTAGGAAAAATAAAATAAAATAAAAACTGTAGTTCACACATCCTCTTATTGCAACTCTACTTTTTGCCAAAACAATGGGTAGATGCTGGTATTTACAAATTCTTACCTATCTCTATTTTCCTGACAATGCAAACATCTATCCATGAGCAAAAAGACTGATCAAAGTGCAGAAAATCATAGACTATTTTCTAAATAAATTCAGAAGCATGTATAAACTAGAATGAAATCTTTCTCTTGATGTAAGCATAATACCATTAAGGGGAAGACTTCATTTTCTAATTTATAATGCAAATAAAATTATAAAATATGGTATTCTTAACAGAATATTTTGTGAGTCAAGAACAGAATATATTTGCAATTTTCTTATCTACTGTGGGAAAGGTATGAATTTGAAGAGCACCATTATAAATAGTATGAATCCATATGTAAAAAAATGGCACCACCTTTACACAGACAAGTTATTCAACAATGTTAAGTTGGCCTCTAGTTTGTTACTAAAAATGGGTGGACTATGTGGAACAGAGAGAGAAAATCATGAAATACCAAAATGTCTAAAAAATATAACACAACAACAAGGAAAAACATGCTATAAGAGAAAAGGAGAAAATATAGTGCTGATATGAAGACATACTAAAAAATGCAACATTCAAATGATGTGTACAGTCTATCCCACAAAACTGGTAAATACCACTGAATTGATGGCAATACACTCTCTCTATCCAGAAACTGCACTGTATAGTGGATTACAACAATTGCATAAACAGTTGATCTTATTGATCAGTATCTGGCATATAATCCTCTCTTTAGAAAAACCTTGAAATGACCTAACGAGGTGTTTTTTGTATCTTTTTTACTGAGCCTTATTATTAAGAAACAGCAATGACAGATCAAACTTCAATGTCTGAACGTGCTTCTTGTTTTGACTCACCAGGAAAACTTATGGGAAAGATGAAGCAGCATGAACCAATAAAAAATTTTAAGAACAATAAAAATGTCAGAAGAAGATGGTGCATTTGTTACTCTCATAAAATACATCAAGATACTTTCTACATGTGTAAATACTGTGAAGTTCTCCTACATCTTAGTGATTGTTTTCAAATTTATGGAAAAAAAATTACTAACATTGATTATGTGATATGTCGTGACTATTTTACATTAGTTTTTTTTT
>PVKE010020350.1:15510-27674 GCA_004027555.1 Craseonycteris thonglongyai
AGTGCATAGTTATTTCTATTTTACTTTTTGACAGATAGAGAGAGAGACAGAGACAGAGACAGTTAGAGAACCGAACTGTGGGAACTCCCCAGTTCAGCACGTGGGTCCTGCCTGGGCCGGAGCCGGGATTCGATCCTCGGTCCTCATGGCCTCAAAGCGAGCGCTCAACCCGCTGAGCCGTCCCGGCTTTTCCCACATTAGTTTTTTTTAAAGATTTATTTTATTGTTTTTGACAAAGATGGAGAGAGACAGAGAGAAGGGGTAGGACCCAGAGCAGCCTGCACAGCTGTACATCATCAGTTTTTGAGATTGGGTTTGTTCCACATAGGTGGGCAAGAGCCACACAGAATCAGAACTGAGCTGGGGGCCTTCCATATGGGAGGCACACCCCCACAAACTGGGGGCAAACTGGGGTCCTCCCACACATGGGAAGCTTGCCTTGGCAAGAACCAAACTGGGGACTGGTCATATGGGAAGCATACCCAGTTCAGCATATGGATCCACACAGGCCAGGGCTGGGACTTGATCCTCAGATTGTGGGGGTGCAAAGCGAGGACTTAACCCACTGAGCCATCCCGGCTTCCCATATATTAGTTTTTGTTTAAGATTTATGAAAATTTCACTAATAATAATGAACTATATAGTGACTGGAATAATGGTGAATATATGTAATATTTTTGTGTGAAACAATGGAGAAACAATATAATTTACAAGTGACAACATTGTTGGGAAACTTATGAAGATATTTTAAAGAAAAATGGAATTGTAAGTAAATTTTATCATAAAATAAAATTGAAAAATTTATAACACATGCCTGATAACATATGATGCTTCTGCCTAAAATGTCTTATTTTCTTTTACAGAGGTGAATGAATAGCTTACTAAAAGTAAAAGTAGTACAAGTACCCTTCCAAGAGGTTGGAAATGGGCCCAAGCAAGAGGAAATGGCTCAAGGGCCTAAAATGTCTAATTTTTGACTTTACACAATCAAAAGTTGTGAACCACTGGTAATCGCAAGTTCAAAGGTATAAATTATTAAACAATAAAATAATCTACCACTTTCCCCAAACAATTTTTGAAAAATAATCATTTATTAAAAAGTTATAACTGGTTTTTTTGCACCCAGTGTGACAGCCAAATGCCATGAAATGTCCCTGCCTGCCCCAGAGTCAGACTTGGCTGTAAATGCCCTGAAGTGAATGTTAATTTTTATTTAAAATATTATCTTTTTTTGTTTGTTTGTTTGTTTTTTTGTTATTGCTTGAGCGTTTCAGTTTCTTCAGTTCAATTAATGAAGTCTATTGTATTTGTATCATTTTCCAGACAAGCAAGGGTCTTAAACTTTTAAAATTCAATTTTGCTCTTCTGGTTGTGTTATTTTCACATATGTTTAAAATCCATAAGACCTTGTTATTGTTGTTATTGTTTCATACATTCAGTCAATATTCACATAGATTTTAAAAAATATTTATACTTTTGATGGCTTTTTATTCTTCTTGTCATTTTTGTTTCCACTTGGGTTAATTTTCCTTCTTCCTGAAAATATCACTATGTATGTTTCTTGTTTATGAAAAATATTTTAAAATATTAACATGTAGGGAAAGCTGGGATGGCTTAGTGGGTTGAGCACTTGGCTTGCAGCCCTGGGATTCCAGAATTGTATCCTGGCCTTGGCCCGTGAGGACCAATATGTTGAACTGGGGTGTGCCCCAAGTATGATTCTTGCTGGAGTGAGCTTCTCATGTGGGAGGCCTCAGTTCAGCTCTTGCCATGGCTTCAATCCCAGGTGTGATTCCTGTGTAGGAGACCTGCAGCTTGCCAGGGCATGCCTTCCATGTGGGAGGCCCTGACCCAGTTCCTGTCCTGCATAGCCCTACGTCCACCTGTGGAGTGAAACTATGTAAAAAATGACATACAACTGTGAACACTGCTCTGGACCTTCCCCTTCTCTCTGTCTTTCTCTGTCTCTTTCTGTCAAAAACAATAAAAATCTTAAAAATAAATAAATAAATATATATTCCAGAAAAAAATATATAGATAAACATATATATTTATATATATATATTTATATAAATATATATATATATATTTATATAAATATATATATTCCAGAAAACATATATATATAAATTCATCTACCTATCAAACATCTATCACCTATTATCTATCTATCTATCTATCTATCTATCTATCTGTCTGTCTATCTAGCATCATCTCTCATCTATCTATTGGCTGTTCAGGAAGTATATGTGTGAATAAGTGCACAGGTTGGTGGGAGTGCCAGAAAATATATAAACATTTTAAAAGATAGTATTTATGTATTACTTTTTGAAGTTGAACTGAATTAATGTAGCAATGTATAATATGATGTATGCTCAAGAGGTGGTCTTACTCAAATGAATGTTAGTATCATCATGAGACAGGTAGAACGTTAAAGAAAATGGCAGAAGCGCTGTTGTCATTCAAGGAGAGCAAGACTATTTTGAAGTTATATTTGAAATTTGAGAATGTTGTGAAAGTATAATAGTGAAAGTGTGAGCATGCAACAGAATCTTCAACACACCTAACAATTGCATGCATTTGTGCTAAGTTTGAGATGCATGGTAAATTGAAATGGCATGGGCAAGTTTGGTCAATGTTGCTCAAGTAGTAGTTAGCCACAATCAGAAGTGTCTGAACACTGATGGTAACCGCTTTGGGCACCTCTTATAATTGCACAAGTCAAATGCAACTTGTATTCATCTTCTGTTATTGGTATATATTGAGCATTGTAATTTTAATGCAGTATTTTTCTTTCTTAAAATGTGTATGCATTTTTTGATCCCCTTCTGCAGTGTGTGTATGTGTGTGTGTTAGTTTTAGAGTTCCCATTTTATTTTAAATGTTTTTTAACCTTGGCAAATGCCTAATTTTTGAACATATAAAACAAAATTATTTTAATGTCTAAATGTGTTAATTGTAATAGGTATGTCCATTTCTTTTTTCTTTCTTTTCTTTTTTTTCTTTTTTTTTTTGTCTTGCTTGTTGATAGGTCTTGAACTCATCTTAGAACATGCCTTCCAATTCAAGTGTTGACAGACTGAGAATAGCCCAACACATTTTTAAATCATTTTGGAGAATCTCTGCTCTAAAGATGCAGAAAAAGCCACTGTTAAATATATTAAGTCAGTGTACAAGTTAGGAGAAGTTTACCTTCCTAGAAGAACTTCGACTTGGGGATAATGAGATAGCAAGCTTACGGGTTACTATAAAAAAATATGTTCTTCTTCCTCCCACCTAATATAGTTTGACCAGGACATAAGCCATGGCAAACGGACAGTGGGCTAGATTTCTGACTTTGCTCATTTGTTCATTTGTTCATATGCCTGTGTGTGACTACCTGAAAAGCCTTTCATCAGAGTCTTGCATGCAGATTGCCGTATATACAACTGGATCCACAAAGTTTGTCAGAACTCTCAGAATTTCTTAAGCCTCTCCTGGAAATAGGAGGTCTGAATCCACTTAGTCTATAAGGGTAATTATTTTACATATGTATTTATAAGGCACTTCATATATTACTATCATATATATTTTAAATGTGATGTTATTTTTAGTTACATTACAAAATTTATTTTAAATGCCATTTAAATATTTTAAAATATTATGAAAAATACAAATAAAACATTTCCAAAAATGTTAGGTGAGAAAATTTTGTACCGACACGGGTAGTTAACATCAAAAGCCTCTGCTAATTTTTTTTCATTCACAGGATAGTCTCTTTTGTTGAGCCAGTAAATACAACTTCTAACAAGACAATTATGAAAATAATGTGGGAAAGGCTGGATGGCTCAGTGGGTTAAGTGCTCGCTTTGCAGCCCCGGGAACTGGGGATTGAGTCCTGGCCCCAGCCACTTGAGGACCCATATGCTAAACTGGGGTATGCTTCACACGTGGGAGGCCCCCACCCAGTTCCTGCCTTGCTTGGCCCCTGCACATCTGTGTGGAACAATACCATGTTGAAAATTGATGACGTACAACTATGGAGACTGCTCTGGGCCTTCCCCCTTTTCTCTGTTTCTCTGTGTCTCTGTTAAAAACAATAAAATAAGTCTTTAATATAAAAAAGAAAAAAATATGACAAAGATATAGGAGAAAGAAAATCACTGGAAAAGTTTTGTGGACTGAATCCACTTATAATAACCCATTCATTGAAGCTGAATATAAAGGCTGTTTAAAACAATTTCTGAATAAAAATAATAAATGACTGGTATGATAGAAATACTTTTTAAAGAAAAGATTATCTCAATTTTTTCATGAAGGTCTCATGTGTATTTATATCCTATGTAAATCTGTTTATTCATATATTTACTTTGATACTTTAGTGATAAATTTGAGATATACTGTTATAATATCTAAGAGGTTCTGAGAAAATTATTCGAAGTCGAGAATGGTTTTTACATTCATTAAGAAGTTTCTTCAAATAGCTATTTTTTCCCATGTTCATCATCTTTAAGAATTGCAATAGATCATTTCTAATGTCTGTTTAATTAAGACTATTTAAATAAATAGATTCTTACCACAATATAAAAGTACTATTTCTGAGGCAGTCTACACAGAGACCCAAGTATTGATCTTTATGCTGCCATTAGCTGAATTATTGGGACAATTCTGGGCTTTCAACATCTTAAGTGTAAAATGACACATAATTTTAAGTTTTGAAATTTAACTCAGGTGCTAAGTTCTCTGTGAAGCCTTCCCTGATACTCTTATTGGATTAAAATGTGTTTCTTAACACTCTCTAACACTTCCCTTTCATGTTGCTTTTTGAAACTTATTATTTTCCTCTACTAGTAATTTGTAGGCCTATTGGTCTTTACCTTCATAGGTATACCTGTATTTTTACATGCGGCTTCTCTTCTTTTTGGATAAAATTACTCATAGTATTCTTATCCATCAATAATATACACTAGGTCATATAAAAGTTTAAAATCAACTCATAAATCCTACTTTCTTAACCAACCAATGTTTTTTTTGTTGTTGTTGTTTTTTCCCCCACCTATAATGTTTTCCTGGTACAAGTAGAAGTTCCCATTCAGAGATGAAGCTGAAAGAGAATATACTCTCTTCTATGTTCATCATGTTGAAAATGAAGCCTCCTTAGTTGCTGTGGCAGAAGAGTGTATTGCCAGTTTATAAATACTTTTACTTGCTAGTTACGCATTAACTTCTACCCACAGCCTACTGTCCAGAATTGGTCACATGGCTTTCCAGTGCCACTGAGAATGCAGGTGAGAAGTACAAGTATTTGTTGAGTATCATTGTCACTGACCAAACCAGCCCATTTACCTCAATACTATTTTATTCCTGTATTGTGAAGTCAGACCCCCATATTATAGATATATCATATTCAAATGAGTGAATATGTTCAAGTAAGTCAGATAAATAAAACAAATTATTTTGAGAGGAACTTGCACAATAGTTACAGCAATTTTCTTATCAGAACTAGTGCAAGATAACTGGCAATGTGCTGGGGAGAAAACAACAACAACAACAATAACAATAACAAACTGTCAACCCAAAATTTAATACTCAGCAAAAACAATCTCAAAAATAATGAAGAATAGAAAGATTTTTTCAGACAAACACTGAATCAATTAATTATAGAACTACTGACTAATAATCACTTTAGTTTTTCCAGAAATTATTTATTTATTTATTTATGTTTTAAAATTAATTTAGAATTTACATCTCTGTATTTCTAGTACATTTATATTGCTTCTATCCATCAAAGTCTTTGATTTATTTTTCTAAAACTCTTCCTAACATTCAAATATTTGTCTTTAACTGTAAAATTTATTGGGGTGACATTGGTTAGTAAAAATTACATAGGTTCCATGTATACAATTCTACATTACATTGTCTATGTATTGCATTATGTGCTCACCACCCAGAATCAGCTCTATTTTCATCACCATATAGTTAATAAAAATAATGTTTTTAAATGAGAAAAAACATGTCATACAGTAGCATTTTTTCCCAACAATTATATGTAATGGTAGAAAATTATAAAACAATGAACAAGTATACAGAATAATATGGACATATGAGATAAATTAGAGCAAAACAGTTTTACGTACTATTGAAACCACTGAAGTTGGCCTTATGGACACCATATAACATAACAGAGTTGGAATATATACTCTATAATTATGTGAGGCAGGTACACATATGGACCACCATGAAGATTGAAAGGAGTCCTTGATATCCCGCTACCCTAATCCAACTAGTTTCAATATTTTTATTATTTTTTATTGAGCTATAATTTACATATAAAATCATATTAGTTTCAGGTATACAGTGTAATGTATTCAATATATAATGATCCAATATATGTATGCATTGCAAAATGATCATTACAGACGTCTAAGTAACATCCATTCTCATACTATAACTTTGCTCTTCTCAAGATTGCTTTGGCTATATGAGGTCTTCTCTTGTTCCATACAAATTTTAAGATTGTTCTATGCCTGTGAAAAATGCCATTGGTATTTTAATAGGGATTATATATTAAATCTACACATTGCTTGTGGTGTATGGGCATTGATTTGCCCTTTCTTCTGTAATTACTTTACATGTAAATGTGTTAAAAAAAAAAGTGAAAAGATAGAGATTGGCAGATTGAATAGCAAAGAATAATGAACAACCTTATACTTGTTACCAAAAAAAAAAATCCTACTTTACATATTAAGACATAGATTGAGAGAAAGTAAGGGGATGGAGGAACATATACAAAACACTAACCCAAACTGAGCTGATGTCGCTTTATTACATTTATAAAAGGTAGACAAGTAATGTTATCAGAGCTTTAAGAATACATTACATAACAATTGATAGATTATTTTATCAAGAGGATATAACAACCCCACATGAGTATGTACCTAACAACAGAACTTAAATATACATGAGACAAACACCAACCAATATGAAAGAAGAAACAGACAAATTCATAATTATAGGTGAAGTATTCAAAACTTTCCCTCAGTAATTGATAGACTAAGTGGACAGAAAATCAATAAGTATATAAATGACCAGATCAGTACTATCAAGCAACTTGACCAATTTGATATTTATAGAACACTTCCTCCAGTAACAGAAGAATGCACATTTTTCTCAAGTTCAAATGGAAAATTCACCAAGAATAAAATATAACTTGCATAATAAAACACATCTTAGAGAATTAAAAAGAATAAAAGCCATAAAAAGTGTGTTCTGAGATCATAATATAATAAAGTAAAAATCCATATGCATGTGACAGAATTATGCACCTCCCACCAATGATGTTTTTGTTCTAAGTCTTAATGTCCAGAAATTATAAATAGTTTACATTACATGTCAAAATGGACTTTGCTAATGTGATCAAGTTAAGGATCTTCAGATAAGAAGAGTCTTCACTGAGCCTAGTTTAATCAGTAGGGTACTGATAACTGTCAGAGGGTCAGAGTCATAGAGAGGGAGATGTGATTGCAGAAGCAGAAGTGGGGAGAGAAACAGAGAGAGAGAGTTGAAGATATTACTAAATTTAATGGCTTTGAAGATGAAAGAAGGGAGTCACAAATCAAGGAATGCATGAAGCCTCTAGAGGTTAAAAATAGCAAGAAAAATAATTTGGGTGACCAAAAGAAACTTAAGAAAAAAGTGTCTGTAGGGGACTTTTAAAAGATACAATGTATTTATGAGAACTTAGACCATGTGCATGTACATGACTGTGAATGTGCTCAGGAAGGACCTCAGAAGGTCCCCCCTCACTGTCTCACCGCTGGCTAATCATGAGCCTCTGTGCAAGGAGGGAGTGAAGGTGAACGCAGAGTTGCAAACTGCCTAAAGAAGCCTTAAAGGCATGCCTCAACATGTAGACTACTTATCAAAGACTAGAATAGTCTACATATATTAAAAGAATAAAAAGATGAATACTGTGAATACCTCTATGCCTGTGAATTCAACAGCTTAAATGAAACAGATCAATTTCCTGAAAGATACAAATTACCAATACTCACTCAAAAGGAAATAGTTCTATTTTTTTGAGGGATTTGAATTGGAAAAACAACTACAGCAGCAATAACAACTTGACAGTGCCAATAATGCAGGGCAAAAGGAACTCTCATTCACTGTTGGAGGGACTGCAACAAATGCCACAACCAACCTCTTTGAAAAATAGTTTCTCATTTTCCTCATAAAGTTAAATATAAATTAAATACAGGACCCAGCACTCTTACTGCTAGTCATTTATTCAAATGAATTAAAAATAATGTGTACATAAAAACTTACAGCATGGATATTTATAGGAGCTTTGTGAATGATGACCAAAAATGGAAAATAATCCATATGTTTTTTTAGCAGGTGAATAAATAAACAAACCATGGCCCATCTATTATGATGGACTACTGAGCAATACATGGAACACCGTTTTGGTTAATGCGACTGTATGGACAAATATAAAATAAATTTTATTAAGTTAAAGAAGCCATGTCTATTCTATGGTTGCATTTATTAAGCATTCTAAAAATGTCAAACTATAGAAAGAATGAACATGTAGTGGTACTCCAGGATTAGAGATGAGGGGGCGGGGACTAATTACTAAGAAGTTATACAAGGAAATTTTTACAGTGATAAAACTCTGCTATGTTGTAGTAGATGACAGATATATGACTGTATTTTTTAGAATTGTACACCATAAAGAATAACTTTTGTTGTATATAAGTTAAAAATAAAAGTCCATCAGGGTGTTGGCAGAACCCAGGAATGAGAATAGAAAATTACCATTAGAAGTCAACCCCAACAATAATTACAGGTATATTCACTGGCAAAATTTTAGGGAGAAATAGGAGATATATATATATATATATATATATATATATATATATATATTTTTTTTTTTTTTTTTTTTAAACCTTAAAATATAACTATCAAACACAGGCTACCCCTCCAAAAAACGTAAATACATTTTAAATGATTTTAAGTCAGTATTTACTAATATACATAGTTTATTTCAAAATTTAAAAGAATCTATGGAAATGAATAATTATTTTGTCAATGACTATTTTTAAACTGACAATTCTTCTGTTCTAGGCACTGCTGGTAACAAGAAACAATGGAATTACAAGCATGAAGAATCTTTTCATTTGGTATTTGTACATATTCTTGTTCAATGGCTGCCTTCATATTAATCAACTGTTGCCAGTGTTGTACCATAAAATTTATCTTTTATGTATTTCCATAAAAAACAGTCTAGGTGTTTGAGATCTGGTGGACACAGGGGGTATTCTGCATTCACCAGATTTCACTCATTATTTCAAATTGGGTAAACCTGAAACAAAGAGAAAATTTTGTGAGTTATCAGCTGTTGAAGTGTGTATCCATTTTTTTGGGACACCCTGTATAAGTTAATTACAATGATGCTATTAACATGTATTCACATATTCTTTGAAATTTTTCCTTTAAGGAAGTGGAAATTAATTTTCTCACTTTTGAATATGGGTTAGACTTAGCGAGTCACTTTCAATAAATTAAGTGTGACAAGGTAAAACTAGTAATTATAAGAGAAATCTGGTAGACCACACCTTAACCAAGCTTTCAAAGTTAACATCAGCAGCAACATAGTATGTTTATATCCAATATTCTCTAATACAACATGAGTACCACTTCACCTCTATAACTTTTATCCCCCAAATCCATAAACTCATATAAACATGAGAAAACATTAAACAAATTTAAATTGTGAGTCATTCTGCCAAGTAACTGACCAGTATTCTATAAAAATGTCAAGGTTCGATAAGATGAGAAAAGATGGAAATTTATTACAGATTGGAAAATATTAAAGAAAACAAATAAAATGCAGTATTTCAGCTTGGATCCTGGAATATAAAAAGGGACATTAGTAACAAAAGAAAACAAAAGAGGGGGGGCCGGGATGGCTCAGCAGGTTGAGCGCTCGCTTTGAGGCCCTGAGGACCGAGGATCGAATCCCGGCTCCGGCCCAGGCGGACCCACGTGCTGAACTGGGGAGTTCCCACAGTTCGGTTCTCTAGCTGTCTCTGTCTCTGTCTCTCTCTCTATCTGTCAAAAGTAAAATAAAAATAAATATGCACTGAAGATAAAATAATTACTCTCTATAAATATAAAAAGATATAAAAAAAAATAATAAAAAAAAAAGAAAACAAAAGAAAACAAACAAACAAAAAACTATGGAAAGTCAAAGTCTGTAATCTATTTAACGTTAATTATTAGTTTTGATAAATATGCCATAGTCATATAATAGGTTAGGGTAAAGCTTACAAGACCTCACTGATGTCTTTGCAATTCTGGAAAACAAAAAGTAATTTCACAGTGAAATGTTTTTAAAAATTGTTAGCTCGGGGATAGAGGGGATGGCTCATTGGGTTGAGTGCTCATTTGTAGCCCCGAGTCCAAGGATTGAATCCTGGCCCAGACCTATGCAGACCCATGTGCTGAACTGGGGTGTGGCCCCAGTTCAATTCTCTCCAGGGCGAGCTTCTTATGTGGGAGGTCCCCAGCTAGTTCTTGCCCTGCACAGTCCTGCGCCCACCTGTAGAATGAAACTACAGTGACCTTGGAATCGAACTTAATCCAACCCAGAACCCTGTTCAAGTTCAAAAACATTCAAGTTCCAAGATAATTGGGCATTTGGATAAAGCTACAGGCCATACAGTTGATACGTCCCACATGAACAATATGTTGGTGTTCAGATTCCAAAGCAGCATTCATAATCCGAGGCAAAGTTTGCTTGATTTTTCTGTTCGGATTCCAAGTTGTCTGAGTTTTGGGGCTTTTGTGATCCAAGGTATCACTGTAAGTAGAAACCCAATGACGTGCAACTATGGAGACTGCTCTGGGCCCTCCCCCTTCTCTCTGTCTCTCTTTGTCTTTCTTTCTCTGTCAAAAAAAAAATAAAATAAAAATAAATCTTAAAAAATTTATTTTATGTATAGCATAATTTCTTTAAGAAAACTAAACTAAAACCTTAATATATATCTGTGAGCACAGGACACTGGTATAGAAGTACATATACAGAAGCATACAAGAGTGTCTCTATTGTGTGACTTTATGTTATGAACATAAATTACTTTCCCATGAACACCGTCTAACAATCTTCTATATTTTGAATCTAAAAATCTATTAAGAAAGAATAATAAAAATAATTGTTGACTGCATAGCATTATGTTCAAAATCACTGCTCCCAGATTTGAAATTAGATTTGAAAAAAAAAATTATATTTGAAATATCCCAACTCCATCATTCACCATAACTTTGAGAAGTTTTCTAAAAAAATTCTCAGTTTTACTGGTCATATGATCATAAGAATAGCACATTTCTCATTTAATGCATACGCAGTTGCTCTTCCGTTCACAGTCATATCAGTAAGAGCTCCCAAAATACTCTCCCAAATAACATTTATATAATCATAACACTGAGAACGCAGATTATTGGACTTCAGTTTTTAGAAACAACTATCAGACAAAACACAGATGACTTACTTGTGAAAATATAACAAAAACCAGTTTATAATATTAGACATAGGGAAGTAGCACTGATCCCAAGAGGTGGGCAGGCTAGTGAGGAGAGGGGGACTGAACAAAATTACGGTGGCACTAGAGCTTCTCAGACAGCAAGGGTTCAGAAAAGGCTGTCCAAGATGGTGGTTAGAAAGATTTAATTACAGTGTTCCCTCGCCACTTCGCGCTTCATGTTTTGCGGCTTCAGTGCTTCGCGGGTTTCCCCAAAATATTCATCAAAAAATAAAAATGAAAAATACAACCATGTCGGCAGCCACATGGCGGAAAGGAGCGTTGTTTCATGTGGATGCGCGAGAGAGAAGGATCCCTGCATGTCAAACAAAGAGATGAGCTGACTCAGAGTCCATCCCACGGGCTCTCATAAAGGCGCGTGATTGGTTTCCGGTGCGACATCAACCCATGAGAGGACGAGTGGGTTTATCCCTGTGAGTTGATTGTCTGCGCATCATCGCAGCCTCACCTAGCATCTTCTCTTGTTGTATCTCGCCAGTCTTGTCCATGATGTTGACTGTCTCGCATACTGTATTTTAGTGTTGTGTTGGCGATCACTTGTTTTGTTTAAGCGATCACTTTTTTTATTAATTAAGCCCTTAT
>PVKE010020351.1:0-27571 GCA_004027555.1 Craseonycteris thonglongyai
TTTTATCTATTTCTTGAAAGAATGACTGTGGGATTTTGATGGGAATGGCATTGAATCTGTATATTGCTTTGGGGAGTATGGCCATTTTAACTATGTTAATTCTTCCAATCCATGAACATGGAATGTTTTTCCATTTCTTTGTGTCCTCTTTAATTTCTTTTAGGAGGGTCTTATAGTTTTCAGTGTATAAGTCCTTCACATTCTTTGTTAGATTTATACCTAGGTATTTCATTTTTTTGTTTGCAATGGCAAAGGGAATGGATCTTCTCATCTCCCTTTCTGATGTTTCATTGTTGGCGTACAAAAATGCAGTTGATTTTGGGACATTGATTTTGTAGCCTGCAACTTTACTGTATTTGTCTATTATTTGTAATAAATTTCTGATAGAGTCTGTAGAGTTTTCTACATACAGGATCATGTCATCTGCAAAGAGTGACAGTTTAACTTCTTCTCTCAGGGAGAGGTTAGAGAGCTCTTTCTGTTGTTTCTCAATTGCATTCAGCCAAAAACAATCCTCATGCCAAAGTAGCAAATTTTGAGGTGGCAAAATCTGTTTCCATTCAATTTCATATAACTCCTCAACAGACTCTCTCTCTCTCTCTCTCTCTCTCTCTCTCTCTCTTTTTTTTTTTGCCTGGCTGGCAGCAATTTGAGGGCAAGGACCACATCTGTGCTGTTCACCACTGTATCTCCAGAGCTTAGCACAGGGTTTGGTGTCTTGATTTGGCTGCAAATTAATGGATGAATGATTTTTAGCTGCTTGGAGCCTCATTTTTCTTGTCTGTGAAATGAAAATAATGCTCTTAGCGTTATTCCCATACAGAATCTTCTGGCACAAGTTCCCAGCCCTTTCTACCTCTCTGTGATGTGGATGCCACGCTCCTAAGTTAGCAGTGAATGGGACTTCCCAGGTGTATGGCTCAGTCCCCAGTCTTTATCTGTCCCTTTAACCCAAAACTGACCTTGTCGTCACCCTGGCTGCTTCCCTAAAGCATGCTTTATTTTGGGAGGTGAGGTGGCAGACCTCAATCTTCCTGGACAGCATTCTGGGGGCGGTTTCAGAAGCAGTTTTCCAGGCTAGCAGCCCAAAGCAAGCTGCGTGGCACGTGTGCGTCATCTCTGTCATGATGATGTGGCTCAAAGATAACCAGCCACCTAAGAGCGACCCAGCTTCAAAGAGGTCTTGGCTTGTAGTACAATTAGTTAGTCATGCAAACAATGCCACGCTTGGGTGGTTTCTGAGAAATGCTTCGCATTTCTAAGGACACTATCATTTAAAGTCAACCGTGTGACCTCTGCTCATCCAAAAGCAGGTTTCCACATCCAGGCCCAGAATTCCTCCCCTCAGTCCCACATGTCATGTCTCTATCACAATAGTTTAGCTCCGGAGGCTTTTGTTATCACAGAGTCAACAAAAGCCAGCAGGAAAAACCGCAATTATTTTGATGAAACAAGCTGATGGAGACAGAATGACAACTGTCATGCAAAGGCACGTGTGGGCGCGTGTGAGAGACGGTGTTCGTGTGTGTGTGACCTTGGGGATGCCAGGGAGGTCTACAGAGCGGTCTTTGCTAGGCCCTATTGCTGGAGCCTTGATGAATGCCACAGGATGCTGAGTACCTTGCTACTGCCCTTCAGTTCCTAAGTACTGTGTGACAGGAGTAACTCAAATGTGCCTTCGGCTTACCTGTTTGGGGGTCAGATGTGGTTGGTCACGTTAGCAGTCTGTCCTGAAGCCTGCCCCATTGGCTATGCGGCAGTCCCTCTTCTTTCTGCTTCTTGAGCCAAGGAGCCCTTAACATAGGCCAGGGGCTCTGTGAGCGTGAACTTGAACCCTGACCTACAGGCGGGCTCAGACCTGGCTGAGGGACTTGAGGAGGGTGAGGCTTGTTGCAAAGTGAGGCAGCAGGGAGGAACAGTGAGGATCCTAGTGGACAAATCACCATGACTGCTGAGAAGCATGGGGGAGAAGCAAGACGAAGCCCCAGAACCCGGGCCCTGGAAGAAACTATGGTTGGAGAGCAGCACACTGCACCCAACACTCCTGCCACCAACCTGGCCTTCCAGCCCAGCCTGTATCTCTGCAGTGGGATGCCCCTGGGAGAAGCTGTGTGTGAGAAGCAGGTCGGGGGTGCTCGTGCTGTTACCTCTGGTAACGTTACCTCTCTCTGAGCTGAGGACTGAAGCAGGTGATTGAGGGTGGTCAAGAGCCAGTCAATGCTCCCTCCATACCCTGAAGGTGTCAGGGGCTGAGGCAGGTTCCATCCTTGCACTGCTGTGGGCACTCACAGGCCTGTGAAGGATGGCAGAGGTGTGGACAAAGGCCCTGGTGGGGCCAGAGCAGGCTGGGGGAGGTCAATGAGAGTGAGCTGAGAAAGCCCAGAGCAGAGCGGCAGCCAGAGAAAGGCACCAGCAGCTGCAAACAGGGGTTTGATTCTCTGTGAGCTGCCCCCTCCCACCCACCTTAGTCAGAAGGACTGCTGTCTAGCAGGTGGAGCGGGCTTCAGGACTACTGCTAAGTCAGGAGTCCCCGACCCCCAGACCAGACCAGTCTGTGGCCTGTTAGCAACCAGACCACAGAGCAGGAGGTGAGTGGTGGGCGAGTGAATGAAGCTTCATCTGTATTTACAGCCTCTTCCCATTGCCGGCATTACCGCCTGAGTTCTGCGTACTGTCAGATCAATGGGGGCGTTAGATTCTCCTCGGTGCGTAAAATCTATTGTGACCTGAGCATGTATACTTCCCCTCTTCCCCTCTCCCAGTTGTGGAAAAATTGTCTTCCATGAAACTGGTCTCTGGTGCCAAAGATGTTGGAGACCACTGTGCTAAGGGACTGACTACCCCTGACACCAAGCATGTGTGCCCAAGGCATCCCTGGGTTGTGCCTGTCACACAGTGCTTGGGGACTCTTGGAAATACATGGGTAAAGGGCTCCCACCCAGCATTGCACTTCCATTGGGAACCCAGGTGGGCTGGGAGCTGTTGACAATTGAGAGTGCTCAGATGCTTAATACCTAGGTGGTATTATTGCACAGTGAGTCGTTGGTTTAATGATAGCTTTTAGGGTTGTTGTTTTTTTTTAAAGAAACATTTCTACATTAAATAGATACATAAATACAGAGATGTATCCTAATTTCAAAAATATTAGAAAATGGTAAAAGCACACACACTCTTTTTTTTTTTAAATAGAGTTGAGGTGACTGTCATGTTAACATGGTGACATTATACTCACAGGTCAGAGAAGGGCATGTGTTTAGGTTACATGAGGTATGAGATAAATCAGAATATGGACGTGTCTGTTTTAGGACAGTAGTCACAATTTGCAAAGGTCTTGTTTCGTTGAGCCCTCTGAGTGACTCTCTCAGGGACCTTCAGCAATACCCCTTAGCTCCTTGAGACTGAACTTATCAGTTCAATAATATTTTAAAAACTATGGGAATATTACCCACAGGCCTCTCTTTTACCAGAAAAATTGCCTTAAATTGTATCTGTTGTAGTGAATTTTTGCTTATTTAAAGGAATTATTTAAATTAATTATTTAAAGGAATGGCTTGGCATGCTGTTTTGGGAATTTAAAAAACTCTTCAAGGAAGTAAACATTCATCCCCTAATTTATATTTAAAACCTTTTTTTACATTAGAATTAGATTGGCTTATTTATTTATTTGTTTTTAATTTCAAATGAGTCATGTAGGGATTGTTGAGTGTTCTGATTTTTTCTTTGGTGGTGTTTTCTGACTGACGGGGAGTGACTTTCTCTCCCTTCTTGAGCCTTCCCCTCTATGCCCTTTTAGAGGCAATTGTTGAAAGTGGTCACTCTTTCTACCCCACTTGCAGTGTCCTCTGCTTCCCAAGGTTTGGGGCATCACTAAGCTGTGAGACACCAGGGAAAGTGCTATTGTGCTTGAGAGCAGAGACTCAGTAGCAGAACTACCTGGGTTCAAACCTGGGCCCTGACAGGTAATAAGCTATGTAATAAGTAATCAGTAATGCCCCTGGGAGAGTTTCGTTGTCACTTGTAAAATAAGAGAGATGATAATAGCCACCCACTACATAATGTTGCTGTGAATTTTAAATGGTTACATGAACAAATGGTCCTGAGACTAGAATCTAGCACATGGTTGGTGCTCAATGAATGTGAACCACTAGCTATAAAATCAGCAGGGCCAACCTTCTGGAATACAGCTAATACAACTTAAGGAGTGCCCATAAAGCACACACCAGTCCTAGAATATTTTCCATCACCCTCTCAAAGTAGATTTCCAACCATTCAAGTCGCTCTTGGGCTAAAGTATCATCTCATAGAGGCCCTGGCTAGAATGCAGGCATTAAATCTTGTGAGGGTAACTTATTCGAACCCTTTTGCAGAAAACTGGACAGAGAGGGTAATTTTCATGCAAGTGATGCCTAATGAGAAGGTTCCTGAATACCAGAGAGAAGACACACCTGGTTTGGATCCAAAGGACTGAATAAAAGTTAGGTGCTCATGGAAAAGAGACTTTGAAAAGAATTTTAGGGGAAATGCATTCACAAGGTTTTTAAACAACAAACAAACAAACCTCAAAACCAGAGGAACAATGTTGAGTGGTAAAAAAGCTACGTTAGATTCTTATCCCTATCTACCCAATTCTTCCCCAACAGTCTCTCGCCCCACCCCAACACACAGACAGATAACACCTAGTTTCCTAGTTCTATATGTATATCTTTCAAGTCTCTTTATAATAATACATTTATGCATAGTTAAGCAAATAAAAATGTAATGTAAATTTTTTGTTATTTTTAACACATAACTGTACTATTTTTCATCTTACTCATTTTTCTTTTTCTTTTTTTAAAGATTTATTTTTATTGTTTTTGACAGAGAGAGAGAGAGAGATAGAGACAGAGAGAGAACTGAACTGGGGGAACTCCCCAGTTCAGCATATGGGTCCACATGGGCCGGGGCTGGGATTCGATCCTCGGTCCCCAGGGCTGCAAAGAGAGCGCTTCTGAGGCTTAACCCACTGAGCCATCCCAGCTTCCCCTCATTTTTCTTAACAATATGTTTTAAAGATTTTTCAATACAAGTACAGAGAAAGTGTTCTCCTTCTTTTCCATAGCTGAGTACTATTTCATTAAATGGATATATCATAATTTACTTACCCAGTCCCTATTAATAAATATTTGGGTTGTTTTTAATCTTTTTTTTTTTTTAAGATTTATTGTTTGAGAGAGAGAGACAGAGACAGAGACAGAGAGACAGAGAGAAACAGAGAGAGAGAGAAAAGGGGGGAGGGTCCAGAGCAGTCTCCATAGTTGTACATCATTAATTGTGACATGGTTTCATCCCACACAGGTGGATGTGGGGCCATGTGGGGTGGAAACCAAACCAGGGGCCTCATGGGCGGCGAGAACCTTCACTGCTGAGCCATCCTGGCAGTTACCAGTTGCACTGCAGTCCAGCAGATGGGTTTGCAGGCACGGGGGTTAGGGATCTAACCCCAGGTCTCAAGATTTCGAGGCAAGTACTCATTTGCTGAGCTATCCCTGTTTTTAATCTTTTGCTATTCGAAGAGTGCTGGAATGGATACTCTTGTATCCTCATTATTTCACACATATGCCAGTATACCTGTAGAATAAGCCTCATAAGTGGAATTGTTAGAACAAAGGGTAAATAATACCAGTTAATATTCTCACCACCACTATATCAGAGTTCGTGGCCTAAGTGGTCAAAATTTTGGATTGTTGCTAATCTGGCAGATGCAAATGTATCTTGGTATGGTTTTACCGTGCCTTTCTGTTATTATGAATAAGGGTGAACATCCTAAAATGATCTTGAAAGGAATCCTGACATAGGATATGGAAGAAATCAAAGATAAACCTCTGTGATTCACAAATTTATTCTGAGCTGACCCTGAATACAACCACTTATGCAAATACCCCTGAAATATTCTCTTCAAGTAAAAAATTTTACTAAAATTGAAAAAGAAGATATCAGGACACACACACACACACCATTATTAATTTTTGTTTTGTTTTTTGAAATGTAATTGACATATAACATTGTATAAACTTAATTTTAAAGGTTATGTACCTTACAATGCATTGATTTCATACGAGGAAAGTATCCAGCCATGTAATATGAATAATAGAGGCATTTATGGTTGGATTTTTTCTTGACAGTCCTTGTACACCTAATTATTGCAATATAATTACTTCCATAAAATTAGCTAACACTTTCATTACATCACATAATTATTATTTCTTTTCTGTGGTGAGAACATTTAAGATCTAGTCTCTTACCAACTTTCAAGGATGTAATACAGTATTGTTAACTATAATAACAGTGCTGAACATTAGAAACCCAGAACTTATTCATCTAACTGCAAATTTTGTGCCCTTTGACCCACCCCATGAAGACTCATACTTTTAACTTTGCTGGGTATTGTCTCCTGGGTGTCCTTGTTAAGTTACTTAATATCTTAGAGCTCACTTTTCTTTCTTTTTTTTTTTTTAAACAATCCTTTCTTTTCTTTTTTAAATATATTTATTTATTTATTTATTTACTTTTGACGAGAGAGAGAGAGAGAGAGAGAGAGAGAGAGAGAGAGAGAGAGAGAGAGAGAGAAAGAGACAGAGAGAGAGACAGAGAGAGAACTGGGCTGGGAGAGCTCCCAGTTCAGCATATGGTTCCGCACAGGCCAGAGCCGGGATTCAATCCTCGGTCTCCGGAGCTGCAAAGTGAGCACTTAACCCACTGAGCCATCCCGGCTTCCCCAAGCTCACTTTTCTTGTTTGTGAAGTGAGGACAATAGCACTTTCTACGCCATCGTTCTGAGGATTAAATAAGTTAATAGATAGGAAGCATTTGGCACAGTGTCTCGTATGTTCTATGCTCTCAATAAAAAGTATCAGTGTATTTAACCTTCCCTCCCAGCCTTCATGACAATTCTTCAGTGTCTCAGAATGGAGTTTCAACAGCTCCTGGACTTCAGTTCTTCAAAGGGATGTTCTCTCTCCCTTATAACCAGAGCAAAACCCACCAGGATCCCAGAGGTGGGAAAAGGACAGTGCTTGGAAGGTCTGCTGAGGGCATGCGAAGAGGTTCAGCTGAGAGGCCACTACATAAAAGTTGTTTACTCTCTCAGAGAACAGAGGATGGTGTTCTGTTCCCATTGTTTGCTCAAGGAGAAAATTGAGTGCTGGCAAGATGTCACATAACAGGAGCATGTTGGAACAAGTGCTCCCAGGCCCGAACATCTCTCTGCCTCAGCCCAGAGAACGCTGTGTCTCCAGGTTATGGCCTAATGATTGCATTTTATTGAATGCCCAAAGAAATGCAAGTTCTCTATGATAGATTTCAAAACAACAAACAAACAAAAAACCCTAAGGCTTAGCAGAGGATGCTTAGGTTTCCAAAATAGGTTTTTTCCTTAGGGCAGAGAGTAGCTAAGAAAAGAAACAGGCGGGATGTTTCTTCTCTTCTGTTCTGCAGGTGACCCCCACGTAAATATTTGCATGATGAGACATAAACCACTGTAAGTGCCCAAGGTCAGATGTCTTCTCCTCTTATAGGACAATGCTCTAATTTTGAGGGGAGCATTCTGGTCAGAAGCTGGACAATTATTCTGCTTTAAACATCAGGATGAAAGCTTGGGGATTGGTCCTGCTTTTAAAGTTTGTCTCATCCTTTTTACCTCAATCACCACATCCAGTTATTTTTATCTTCCTCTCCATCTCTCCCAATCCTCCCCTCATCCCGTTTTTGAAAGGTCTCCCTCTCTCACTCATCCTATGGGCTTGGAGGAATTGTTGGCCATCAAGACACTCATAACCATCTTTGAATCAAGCCCTCGTGTTCAGGTCCAGTTTAACTTTGACCCCAGCTAGTAGGGTCTGGTTGAGAAAAATAAGCAATGCCAGTTAAGGCACCGGCTGGAGTCAAGGCCACGTACAGGTTGGCGATACCTAAACCCGTTGTCCTCGCTCCTCATTCTACTTCACTGAGCTGGCCAGGGGTATCTTCTCACTGCCTCTCTGAGCTTACTCTTCTCCATTGACCCATTTCCTGGTTAAGCCTTATCAATGAACCCGAAAGTGCTCCTCCAAATGGAGAGTCACTTAGCACCATGGGACCAGGTCACACTCGTATGTCAGGAGTAGAAACATACAGCCAAGCACAGCTGTTACGACTCATATAAAAAATACAAATGTTATTAATCATCTATAATGAACAATAGAAGCCAATAAAAAGTACTTGTGAGAAGCTTACATTGAGAAGTTCATTTAGTGCTTTTGGATTTAATTTTTCAATCAAAAAATCCATTTGTACATGATAAAAATATATAAATAATAGTATTAATACACACAATGAATTTATACTAAAAAGCATTGCCCCTCCCCAAGAGGCAACCACTTCAAACCAGGTCTTGATCTTTCTGAGGCTACCCTAATAATTCTCAATCACATTCTTATTCTATTTTTTCATCTATTAAATTTGGATATCGAGTAATTTTCCAGAATAAAAACTGAGGTTTTGCCTCACTTGAACTGTCATTTCTTTCCCTCCCTCCACCCTCCTCTTGATTTTTCTGTCATGTTTATATTATTCTCCATGCTTCTAACAGGTTATCTTTGAAACTTGAAATAACATATTAAACCACTATTTATTATTCCATCAACATCAGTCAGAATCTGTTGATTCTCATCCACATAAAGATGTAAATAACCTTACCCCAATTTTCCTCCACTTTTTTCCCCCTTGAACCTGTCAACTACATCTTTACCTTTGCAAGTTATGTTCTGTGCTGTAACTTTTAGAGATCTTTGGTAATTGAAATGTTGTTCATTTTAAAGTTGGAAACCAATGAACAGTGTTTCTCGTATATCTATCTGAATAGCTCATTGCAGGGCCATATATTGAGCAAGGAATATTTTTCCTTATCTGTGGGTTTCCATTTCTAGCATCAAGATCAAATGCCAAACAGTCCTCACTTTAGAATGTCTTTAGATCTTGGCCCCCAAAAGGCAAGGATGAGAAAAGGCTTCCTCTGGGGAACAAACACCCTAGTAGAACCCTTAGTTTTCCTAGAATAGTTAATCCTATTTCTTTTGAGATGAGTTTTTGCTTTATGTTTATTTTTTTAGTTTTTTTATTCCTCAAACAGCAATCCCCAACCTTTATGGCACCAGGGACCGGTTTCATGGAAGACAATTCTTTTCCATGACTGGATGGGTGGGGGGGATGGTTTTGGAATGCTTCAAGTGCATTACATTTATTATGTACTTTATTTCTATTATTATTGCCTTGTAATATATAATGAAATAATTACACAACTCATCTAATATGCCACTGATCGGACAGGAAGTGGAGCTCAGGGGGTAAGTTGAGCAATGGGGAGTGACTATAAATACAAAGCTTTGCTTGCTTGTAGGTCTCCATCTTCATGCTGTGTGGCCTGGTTCCTAATAGGCCATTGACCAATACTGGTCTGTGGCCTGGGAGTTGGGACCCCTGCCCTAGAATGTATTTGGATGAATGCCTGCTGGGAGAAGGTCTGACTGGTAGTACCTAATTTATAGAACTTTCAAGTGTTTGCACCATTTTCAGTATCCTAATCCTTCTCATTCCTACCTTAGAAACATAACATCAAGCCCATAGCCTCTCCAGGGTCCTAGCTCCTCCATTTCACCTTTGAACCTCCTCAATATAGGTCAATATATACTCCATCCACTTCCCATCTCCTAGTAATTTATTGGCTTTTCTTATGCACATATTTTCTCCCTTTTCTTGGCTTGTGAGTTCATTACATTTTTGTACTTCATAACTGACATTTAAGATCTCAAGAGGTAACAAAAGTATACATATGGTCTGCCACCTTGATCTAAATCAGGGGTGTCAAACTGGCGGCCCGCGGTAATTTTTTGTGGCCTATGATGCTCTGAAATAAAATGAAAATAGAAAAAATTGTTATGAAGAAAATAGCGCTTAGGGGAGATCGAGGCAATACTGTACACACAATTCCCTCATTAACCCTTTAACTACTGAAGACGAGTATACACGTGGCCCAGTGCCATTCCTGGGGGCCTGTGGACGTGTATAAACGTGCTGACTCAGTTCCAGCGACGTTTGTAAATGTGATGTGGCCCTCGTGAATCTTGCCTGTTGCACCAAACGGCCCGTGTTTTCATTGAGTCTGACACCCCTGATCTAAATGATAAATGACCTTAATGTTTTTATACAAGGTAGTAAAACTAGTTCCTACTTTGGACATTTTCTTCTTACTGCATGTTAGTTAAATTCAGTATTGTCCCCATTGATTTTGATTGGCCTTCGATATTTCTTTACATTTGGGCCATTCTAAGTTAGTTATACATACTGAGCATTTCTAGGAACCTTGAAATTGAATCAAGTATTAAACAGGATATATATGGATTACCCATATGAATCATAAAATTATAAAAAATTTTAGTGCTACAGTAATTAGTAATACCCATGTTCCCACTTGATGTCGACTTTTATATTCTTCTATTTGTATTTTATCTCAACTTTAATAGATTTGGATTGTTTCAGTTGTGTTTATATCTTATTACTTTCTATAGGCCCAATTGTGGTTCTTGGAATCAGTCAATGCTTAGTAAACATAGTTGATACAGTTTTGCATGGCATAGCAGCTAGCATAAGATTAGTTCCCACAGTGAGTGTACTAGTAGGTACTCAATGAAAATTTGTTGAGTACAGTACCCAACTAAAAGGAATTTCAAAACAAGAACAGAAAAAGAAAAGGCAATTTCAAAAAACATATATAAGAACATGACTCAGAACTGAAAGATCTGAATGATCAGTCATGGACTTTATATAACAAATAAAAACTCACAAAGCTTATTATGAAATTTGTTAACCAGAAATAAATTCCTATATATTTTTTATTTTTTAAAGATTTGTTTTGACACAGAAAGACAGAGAGAAGGGGGAGGGCCCAGAGCAGTCTCCATAGTTGTATGTCATCAGTTTTTCGATATAGTTTTGTTCCACACAGGTGGGCAGGGGCTGTGCAGGGTGGGAGCTGGGCTGGGGGGCTTTCCACATGGGAAGCACACCCCAGTGGAAACTGAACTGGGGGCCTCCCGCATGGGAAGTACAGTGATACCTTGGAATCCAAATGCCCCCAAACTCAATTTGGAATCTGAGTGAAAAAAATCAAGCAAATTTTGCCTCGAAATCTGAATGCCAACATGTTGCTCACATGGGATGTATTGACTGTACGGCCCATAGCTTTATCCAAACCTCCACTCACCTTGGAACTCGAACATTTTGGAACTAGAACAGGGTTCTGGGATGGACTAAGTTTGAATTCCAAGGCATCACGGTACACCCCAGTTCAGCATATGGGTCCACAGAGGCCAGAGCCAGGACTCGATCTTTGGACTCTGGGGCTGCAAGGTGAGCGCTCAACCCACTGAGCTGTCCTGGCTTCCCCAACAAAAATATTTTAAAATCTTATAAAAAGAGGAGGCCATATTCATAGGACTAGAAATCAAAATGACATCCAGACTTTCAACAGTAAAGCTGGAGGCTATAAGACAATGGAGCAGTAACTTCAAATGTGTGAATGACCATTATTTTGAACCTAGACTTCTATTCTCAGCTAAGTCTCACTCAAGTGTGAGAATAGAACTAAGACATTTTCAAACATGCATGGGCTCAAAACAATGTATCTTCTATCCATCTTTTTTTAGGGAACTAGTGTAGCATAAGCTCCATCAAAACTAGGGAATATGTCAAGAGGAGGAAGATATGGAATCCCAGAGAAAGGAAAGAAAAAACGGCCCAAAGATGATGAGAAGAAACATGACAGCAAAGCAGTGGACTAGAGAGCAATCTGTGCACATTTGAAGAAAGATGGAAGGTTCTAGAAGCACTACTATTAAGAAAAATGAGTTACTATGGAGAAAATAACTTCTATTGCTTGGACAGTGTTTGAAAATAAACTATTGTTCATTATATAGGAAATTAAGCAAAGAGATGAGATAATTATCAACTTTAGGAGAAACAAACTTGTGTAAGAAAGAAAATGTAATTAGAGTATGTCAAATTGCCTAGCTGCAAGCAGTCATAAAAGCAGCAATTTGGGGTATTCATTTAACCAATAATAAAACTTTGACTCAGTAAATAGTGCTGAAACTATTTAATATCCACATGCAAAATAAAATGAAGCTCAACCCTGGTTACTTAATATCATATACAAAAATTAAATAAAAATGGAGTACTGACCTAAATGTAAGAGCTGAAAAAAATTCTAGAAAACACAGGAGAAAATTTGTGTGACCATGGCTTAAATAGGATGTAATAACTGAGAAAAAAAAATGTAAAACATATATCTGATTATAGACTTTTATCCAGAAGATAAATTTACATTTACCCAGGTCTCCTCCCCCACCCCCTTTGCCTTTGGCAACTACAAATCTGATGTTTTTAGATTTTTTTGGTTTTTGTTTTTTTGCTTCTTTTTTTAGACTGCACATATGAGATTATACAGTATATCTTTGTCTGATTTATTTTACTTAGCAGCCCTTAAGTTGCAGCCATGTTATCACAAATGGCAGGATTTTTTTTTTTTTTAATTTTTATGGATGAATAGTATTCCTGCTAGTCACAAATTCCTTATTCATTCATCCGTCGATGAATACTTAGGTTATTTCCATGTCTTGGTTATTATAAATAAGATGCAGTGGACATGGGGGTATAGATATCACTTTGGGATACAGATTCTGTTTTCTTTGGTTATATACGAAGTGGGGGTGCTGGATCTTATGGTAGTTCTACTTTTAATTTTTGAGGAACTGCCACTCTATTTTCCATAGTGGCTGCACCAAATTATATTCCCACTAACAGTGCCTAAGGGTTCAGATTTGGATCATCTTAAATGACAAATGTTTAGAAGCATTTCATTCTTGCAGTGATCCAAACTCATACACCTCATTTCCTCATCAAAATTCCATTTGCTGCTTTTGCTTGGCAGGGAATATTGATGGTAAGGATGGGAGGTGTAGGGGAAGAGAAAGGGGTCTTCCTGAGGGGAATGGCATGTAGCAGAAGGGTAGTAGCTATTAAAATCCACATGCACCTTCTCTTCGTAAAGGTCACCCCCGGGGTTTGACCATAATGGGTGACAGCTAGTTTTGGCTACAGGTGGTTCCACTGGAATCTGCTGGCAAAGGGGTTCTGAAGAGTTTGGGGGAGGGGAGAAGTCATAAGACCAGCTGGCCTGAGGAAAGGGGTAATTGGGACAACTGTTGTCAGTAAGAGGATTTCTCCCCAAAGCACCGTTTTTATTCCACGTTTGCAGATCATCGTACTCAGCGAGGACTCCAGAGACAGGAGGCTGAAGCAGGTCTCCACTGCTGTAGATCCGACTATTAGACCCTTTGTATTTCTCATAGAGCTCAGTGGGGCCCAAGGTGGAAGTGGGGTCTGCCAGATCAGTGGTTCCCCCTAAACCGTAACTCTTGAATAAGCAATCATTTGGTGACTTCTGCTGGGGAGCGTTAGCTATTAAATGTCCACTGTCACAACCAGGCAATTGGATGCCTTCCTGGAAAGGCCAAGTTAAAGGTAAACTTCCCCAACTTGGTGCTTCACCTGTAAGAGACTGCAAAGGAAAGTGAAAAGCTCGTGTTAATAAGTTAAGCAAATTGACACAACTACCCCAGGCACCCACTAGTTACTCTGTACAAATACGTGCTGTCAGTGTTTCCTCATTCCTTACATACTTGCTGCACAAACCCAAAGAGCAGCTTACCATAGCCGCTCCAGTCCTGAAAGAAGTAAAGACTGCTTCCATTTCCATTTTAAATCTCACTAACCAGTAAGAGCTGAATTGCCCTTTACTCTAACATGAGTGTGCTTAAAAGGTTTCACCCTCAGGTGCAAATCTGATACCCTAAATGCCTGTGAAACCCTTACAAGAGGCTACTTAAGAAAAGTCCAACTACAGCTTCAGAGATTTATCTTATACTCAGTACAACTCTCAAGGTCAGTCTCTCTCTCTCTCTCTCTCTCTCTTTCTTCTCTCTCTCATCATTTCACTCCTCGACTTTTCTTTTTCTTGATGCTGTATGAGCCCAAGAGGCTACAGTTTATTCGTTTTTTTCTCAAGAGATTGTTCTCTGAAGTCGTTTTGTTGAATCATAAATAGAACTTCTAGAATATAAAGTGGTAAGTGTATTTTTATAAGTGGAGGAAGTATATTGTCCTCCAGTTAATCATAGGAAAGAATCTGGTTGAGAATTAAGTTAGCCTCTTATTTAGGTAAAGCTATTGACTAATTAGAGGACTGAGATGGAGACTGTGACCAATCAGCATGAGTGGAAAGAAATGTCCTTCAACTTGTCCCATTGCTTGGAGAAGGAATGAGGGACCAGTCATTTGGATTCAGGGCTCACATCCCTGATAAGAAACACAAATTATGTATATATACACATATATATGTATGTGTGTGTGTATATATATATATATATATATATATATATATATATATATATATGTATACACACACATGTATATTTATATATATTTTTTAATGTAAATATATTTTAATATATTTTAATGTAAGGTAGATTTAGAGCCTCTAGAGATGGACTAGCTCTATTTCTATTCTCTGGAGAATAAACGTGGATCATTGAATAGTAGAAAAAGTATAGGGCTTACTATCATTTTTAAGCAGACAAACTCACAAACCTATAGTGTAGCCCCCATAATGGCAGGGACTTTGTGTCATGTCTTCCTAACCCCCCCCCCCCCCCCCCCCCCCCCCCCCCCGGTGACCACTGTGTTCAGAATCTGCTTGGCTATTTCGTCTTAGTGAAGCATGCTATGGAAATACAGTTGACCCTTGAACAATACAGGTTTGAACTGCACCAGTCCACTTGTATGTGGATTTTTTCCATAAATACTTGTACTGTTTTCAATGCATGGTGGGGAATCTGCAAATATAGAGAGATGACTGCACTGATCTGCTATAGCATTTCTATAGGACACTGGAGCATCTGTGGATTTGGGTATCTGCAGGGTGGTCTGGAACCAGTCCCCCATGAATACTGAGGGACAACTTAAGTTTGGGGGGAAGTCAAAAGTTATATGCAAATTTTCAACTGCTGGGGGTGGGGCATGGGCTTCAGCACCCCTAACCCCTGTATTGTTGAAGGATCAACTGCCATCTGTTTAGGAAAGAATAAAAATTTGAGGGAGGGGAAAGCATGAGGCTAATATTTGTGAAGATCGTTTCAGTTAATTTTGGTTCTATCAGAACCACAACATCGAGAGCCAAATATAGCTTAAGTATTGATTCTAGTCTCTTTTTCATTGTAGCAAGAAAGCTGATTTTAAAATGATATAGAATTTATGGTTGAGAGCATGCTACAATGATGGTAGAAATGAAGGGGAAAACCTCAGGTTCATTTTTTGTGGTAGGTGCTTGCTTATAGATGAGCCTGACAGTCTATGATTTCTGGCTTTCATTTGTAGAGAAGTGACTAGGGAAGTCTAGTGCCCCACCATCAGGGTGGCCAGCTGCCATGTTTTGCACAAAAGTGGGGAAAGATTACCTTTGGCTCTGGGCCTCTGTTCAGCTTTAAGGAGACAGAGGAAGATGCTGTGTGCACTTTCTTCATTGCTCTTCTTGCCTCAGCTTCCAATTTGGTTTCTGGTTTTGGATGATCATGTTCTCCCTTTGACTTAAAGGAAACAAGAAGATAAAATGAATAACTAGATGGTGCTTTGTGGTGTGTAAAATTTTACCCTTTGCCCTGAAATTAAAAAAAATAAAAAGTGGAGCATTGAACAAGAGAAAAAGTAAAGGACTTACTATCACCATTAAGCAGACCACTCACAAACCTATAGTGTAACGCCCATAAAGGCTGGGACTGCACTTCACACACCTCCCTTTAAGTACCTCCCAAGTCTGCCATGTACTTTCCTGCCTGCCTACCTTTGCTTACTACGCTTCTTATTTTCATGGTTCTCTTACCCACATGACAAGGGTATATTCATAGTGATAACAAGTAATTTTTATTAGATACATGATCTTATTTAACTTTCAGCACAACCCTCTGAGGTACACACCATCATTATCATCCTCAGTTTACAGAATGGGAAATCGAGGCATGCCACCTGGGTCACTTCCCAGCTTCATGGGGGAGCTAGAATTTAAAGTGTGTTGGGAGGGGGCTGGCTAAGCTGAGAGCCAATTGTTAAAGATTCAGGAATTCTGTGAGCTGGTAGTTTAAAAACATCTGAACGCTTGAAATCAGCCATGGTAGGAAAAGGTACATCATAGAAATTGGCAAACCCTATGCGTCAGAACAATTTCTTTCCAGAGGGCAGGATTAACAGTTCCCCACTGATTCAAACCTAGGCTGTCTACTGTCAGAGGTCACTCTTCACCATGTGTATCCCCCACCCCCCACCACTACTACTTCTTAATATCCAGATATTTCAGAAAACTGGGGCTTAGGGGAGTAAAGTAACGTGTTTAAGCTTACAGAGCTACTTAGAAGTCAGAGCTGATACTCAGTCTGGGATTTGCTGAAGGCTACCATGGTAGGACAGTGCTAGCCGAAGTATGATCATATTACTAACCCCTAAGGAGCCTGAGGCAGCGGCAGCCCGCTCCCCTTTAGGGCTCCTAGAACTAGGCACATGGCACCTCTACTTAGGTGTAAGGTACAGACATTTGCTTGCCTGGAGTGGGCCTCAGGGTTGGTGTTGGCTCTCTCATTCACCCATGCATCTCTTATATAGAACACATCCTTGTATTCTGTTAACATTTCTTGAATTAAACAGAAACAACATCTTATCACTCTTAAATCCAACCTGAAAAAATATGAAGCGTCCGTCATGCCTCCAGAAGTTGGTGACAGGGAAGCCCCCATGGCCTCGGCAAGGAATTAGTTTCAGAGGCCCATCACAGTTGGGACAGCGTTTTTCTACAAAAGAGCAGAGAAAGGTGACCATGCCTGGTGACACAGCTGACTCCTGAGTGTGTGCGGCCCTGACAGTGTTGGCCTGGATTCCAGGACTCCAGAGGATACTTGGCACAGTTTTACAAGCTTCCATCCACTGGGCATTACTTCTGGCTCTAGGAGGCCTGGCCACCATAATGGCCCAGATCAGCCTCACGCATGGGTGGAGGAAGTCATTGCCTACAGAACTGGATATTTCACAGGTCAGCGGAGAGAGATTTTTTGAGCAGAAAATCCCTCCTTACTTGTTGACTGACATTTGAAATTCTTTGTGGAGAGGAAGAAAAAAATTCTTTTATTTCATGATTAGAACTGAGGGGAAAGGGACAATGCCATATGAGAGAACATAGCTATGCCAATTTTCACTACAGTGTAAATGACTGATACCAGATTCTGTCCTGAGAGCAAGTCTTGAAGACAAGTTATAAGAATGTGAAGTAACTCGAGGTCTGCATGAGGCAAAGCACAGGGAATGTGGAATGTATCTATTTCACAATCTGATGAAAATGATAAAAAAACAAAATAAGCACATATTTTATCATGTGATTATGGTATGAACTTAATTATCATGGAATTGAGTCTAATTTCAAATTTAGTCCCAGTGTTCCCACTCCACATCAGAGTAGTCCTTGAGATAATTTAGGGGCCCATTCCCCAAGATGTCATAAGGTTGTTCTAATGAACAACTTTCTCCTAAACTTTATGTGGGTGCGCCAATGAATTAATGTTAGTCCCCTAAGTGAGGCATCTTTCTTTAGAAGAGGCCTTGAGTCAGGTGCCTTAACCCAAAGAGCAGTGTTAATGGTGGGTCATGCAGATCTGTGGGGCAGTGCACAAGGAGGCTGGTTGGCTCCCCTGAATATGTTCTACACAGGCCTGGCCTTGGTCTGCACTACACACCAACGTGAAGGGTGGGACCTTGGGACGTGTTGGGACGTGGTGGCCCATCTGGACAGGCACATCTGAATGGATGCCAGCTTCCTCCCCAATGCCAGGGAGCCCCACTCACTCTGCTGCTTCTGCCGGGCTTTGTCACAGATGGCAGGTCTCAGGTAGATCTTGTGGCCCTCCTTGGATGAGCAGTCCAGGCTGCACACCACCACACCCAAGCAGGACTTCTTGAGGATGCGCGAGTTGTGATTGTTGGTGTTGCGCATGGCCCAGCTGCTCAGATGTCGCTGAGCATTCCTGTCCTCTGAGCTGTAGATGTACTTCTCATAGGAATCTGGCCATTCGTGGAACCGGTCTATCTTTTTCACATTCTGATAAACACATAAAGGAGGCGATGTCATTTTAAGCTAGAAAAGACACAGCTGTCTATCACTGGGGAGTCAAAAGGAAGGTGGTTTTAGGACTCAAGAGCTGGGTGAGTGACCTTTGCCACAGACCAACCTGGGTTCCACTCTGGTGGTGGGATCTGAGAACACAGCAGAGACAGGACTGTTGTGTCTACTGAACACTTGCTCTCGGGACCAAAAAGAGTTATAATTCAGTACCTCTGCATTTCACTCAATTGCTGTTTCTCTAGCTCTTGATGATAAGAGTTAGGAATATTTCTCATGAAGAGTTTTTGAGGGTGAAGTAATATTTTGCTCTGACACAATGAATGTGAAAAACACTATAGCAGGATAATGATAATGTCTCATACCACAGTGTAGTTACTTTATTAAGACTGTGAAGGGTTTATGCAGAGCCACCAGCAGTGGGAAGGCTGGAGAACCCTAAGGCAGAAAGACTTCTTTTTTTTTAAAGATTTATTTTTATTGTTTTTTGACATGAGAGAGATACAAAGACAGAGAAAAGGGGGAGGGCCCAGAACAGTCTCCATAGTTGCACATCATTGGTTTTTCCACATAGTTTGATTCCACACGTGGGCGCGGGGCTGCAAAGGGCAGGAACTGGGCCGACACTGGTGAGAACTGAACTGGGGGCACTCCCCAGCTCAGCATATGGGTCCACATGGGCCGAGGCTGGGATTCAATCCTTGATCACCGGGGCTGCAAAGTGAGCGCCTAACCCACTGAGCCATCCCGGCTTCCCGAGGAAGGAGAGTTCTGAGAGCCGCTTACTCCCCTGTAGAGACTCTTTTCCTTTTCCTGTACTCCCATATTAATGTGCCTCAAACAGAGAGAGGGGTAACAAAGAGTTTCCTTTGACTTGAAGGTTCTGTCTTGCCCAAACCATTCCCTGTGTGTGAACATCTATCTAACTAAATCATTAGAACGTAAGTTATTTGCCTTTCTGTGCATCTGTTTCACCTGTGTAATAGGGATAACAAGAACTGCCTACCTCAAGAGGAGTTCTGAGGATTAAACAGAATATTAATAGATAAAAAATCTTTAGCCCAGCACCTAGCATGGAGGGAGCTCTGTGTAAATGTGAGTCGCTGATGTGTGGCTCACATTCCTCAGGCCCTGCTTTGGTACACAGATGCTGCCTTTGACAGATCCCACCTCATTCTTAAAGTGAGGATCATTAACAGTCTCAGTAGTGAAACTGGGGCTGTGTCCATTCCCACAGCTTCCAGAGAGCTGGCATGGTATAAGAACATTTTCATTAAGAAGATTCTAGAAGACCAGACTAGAAGATTCTAGAAGGCCCAGAAGGAGTTATCAAAGTACTGGTATTTATGGAGTTAGATTTTAAGTTTACAGCATGCCAAAGGACTTTGTAACATGAGACTCAGGGCAAGGGATTTTTGTCTCTTCTCTAAAGCATCATTTTGCTCTTCTCTAAAATGGGAACATTGATCAAACACACTTCAAAAAATACTGTAAAGAGCAGATCTGTCTTACATACTGATAGTTGTTTGAATGGAAAGTCATGGGACCTGAGGTGGGACTCAGGAAATATGAGAGGTTTTATGTATGTAAGAGGTTAGTAGTTAAGAACTTGAGTCTGCAAACTGGGCCCATGGGTCAAATCCAGCCCATTGTCTGTTTTGGTAAATAAAGTTTTATTGAAACACAACCATGTTTATTCACTTGAATACTGCCGGTGAATACTTGTATACCACCACTGCAGAGTTGAGTAGTTATAGCAGAAAATGTATGGCCCATCAAGCCTAGAGTATTTACTATTGGCCCTTTATAGAAACTTTGCTGATTCCTGGCTAAGAACATGGCCAATGGAGACAGATGGCCTGAGTGTGAGTTTTAACAAAGTTCTTTGTCCTCTTAGTGCCTCTGTCTCCTGCTCTGTAAAGTGGAGGTAACAGGAGTGCCCACCTCACAAGGATGTAATGAGGATTGAATCAGTGAACATACACCAAACGTTTAAAACAGTGCCTGGCGCACAGCAAGTTACACATCAGCCTTAGCTGTTACTCTGCTAAAGTTAGGGCCACACACAACCAGGCAATGAGATTGTAAGAGCCACCAGCCTTCAGGAGAGAAAAGAGCTATTTAACGCTTTAAACCTCGGCAAGCCAAAGGCAAGCAAGGAGCCCAAGTTCCCACAAAACAAGCGCTCAGTTGGTGTGGCTCTGGCTCCACAGCATTCCTTCTCCAGGCAATGACAGCTGGCCCTTTGAGTGCTGGGCTGTAACCGCTGCGGTATGGAAAGGGACATTGTCCCAAAAGAGACGGGTGGAAGGACGCAAATCGCAGGGGTGTGGCATCTGCAGAAGTCACCTTGGTTCCATCAGGCAGCCACACTAGAATTTCCACGAAAGAGGCACAGCCAGGCCAAGATGCTAAATGGACTGTGCTTTTTCCAGATCTTTCCCTCTCTCCCTCAGTTCCTTGGTAATTCTGAAGTGGATAAAATTCAGTGCCCCAGGGTAGGAGATACAGCTCCGGCAGCCTTATCTCCACTCAACTTCTCTTCTCTTCCCTTAGCCTAAGCTCCAAACAAGGCTCCCTTGTTGCTTGTTACAGAAATGCTATAGAAAGCCAAAATTTTTATCTTCTAAAATAATCTAATACAGGTTAAAATATTAAAATATATACCTCCCTCTAACAATTTGAACTGTAAAAATCTACTGGTGGATTTGAATGACTCAAATACAAAGCACAGTTGCCAGGGTAGCAGAAACACAGCAAGGTGGACTTGGAAAAAGCTGAGATTTTCATGTTTTAAAGGCGAATGGCCCCGTTAGGCTGTCAGGGATATAAACCCCACGAACCAGCAGGAGAAGGTATTTGTGAGAGCATCTCAGATGTTTTGGTTAAGCAAAGACTCCCTGCCAGTGGAGGAAGACATGATCTCCACCATCTCTCTCTCTCTCTTTCCCCCATTTTCTCTCAGTTTTATGTATATTTTTTATTTCCTTTTGAGCTTCCTCTTTGACCCATAGATTATTCAGAACTATGTTGTTTAGTTTCCATGCGTTTACAGATTTTTCTTTTGCCTTTTGCTATTAATTTCAAATTTGATTCTACTGCAGTTGGAGAACACACTCTGTGTTTTCAATTATTCCAACATTGTTCAGGTTTGTGTTAGGGCCCACACCATATTCTATGTTCCACCGTCTTTTAAGCTTTTTTTTTTTTTAATAATTTTTCATTTTTCAATTGCAGTTGACATTTAATTTTATATTAGTTTCAGGTACACAGCATAGTAATTAGACATTTATAAAACTACAAAGTGATCACCCCAATGAATCTAGTACTTATCTGATGCCATATATTTTTACAGTATTGACTATATACCCTGTGCCGGACGCTACATTCCCTTGACTATTTAGCACCTAACAATTTATACATCTTAATCCCTTCACCTTTTTCATCCATTCCCCCAAACCTCCTTCCAACTAGCAACCACCAAAATGTGATCTATGTATTTGAGTTTGTTTCTGTTTTATTTTTCAGATTCCATATATAAGTAAAATCATATGGTATTTCTTTCTCTGTCTACCTTATTTCACTTAGCATAATACCCTCTAGGTTTTTCCATGTTGTTGCAGATAGCAAGGTTTCATTCTTTTTATGGCTGAGTAATATTCCATTGCATATATATATCATTTATTCATTTATCTATTGATGGACACTTAGGTTACTCCCATATCTTGGCTATTGTAAATAATGTTGCAATGAATATATGACTTTTTTAATTAGTGTTTTAGATTTCTTCAGATAAATACCTAGAAGTAGAATTGCTGGATCTTTCTTTGTCTCTTGTTATAGACTTTGTTTTAAAGTCTGTTTTGTCTGGTATAAGTACTGCTACCTCAGCTTTTTTTGTTTCGCTTTGTTTCAACTTTCATGTAATATCTTTTTCTATCCCTTTATTTTCAGTCTGTGCGTGTTTTGATCTCAGGTGAGTCTCTTGTAGACAGCATATATACGGGCATTGTTTTCTTATCCATTCAGTCACCCTATATCTTTTGATTGAAGCATTTAATTTATTTACACTTAATTGTTGATAGATATGTAGTTATTGCCATTTTACTATTCACATTTTTTTATCTTGTTTTCCTGTTTCTTAAAGAAGCTCCTTTAACATTTCTTGCAATACTGGTTTGGTGTTGATGAGCTCCTTTAGCTTTTTCTTGTCTGGGGAGCTCTTTATTTGGCCTTTGATTCTAAATGATAGTTTTTCTGGTAGAATAATCTTGGTTGTAGGTCCTTGTTCTTCATCACTTTGAATGCTTCCTGACAATCCCTTCTGGTCTATAAAGCTTCTGTTAAGAAATCAGCTGAGGGGAAGCCGGGATGGCTCAGTGGGTTAAGCGCTCACTTTGCAGCGCCGGGGACTGAGGATCGAATCCTGGCCCCGGCCCGTGCGGAACCATATGCTGAACTGGGAGCTCCCCCGGTTCAGTTCTCTCACTGTCTCTGTATCTCTCTCTCTCTCTCTCTCTCTCTCTCTGTCAAAATAAATAAGTAAATAAATAAATATTAAAATATATATATATATTAAAAAAAAATCATTAAAAAAAAAAAGAAATCAGCTGACAATAGTAAAGGAACTCTCTTGTGGGTAACTAATTGCTTTTCTCTTGCTGCTTTTAAGATTCTTTCTTCAGGAGAAGCTGGAATGGCTCAGCAGGTTAAGCGCTTGCTTTGCAGCCCCGGAGACCAGGGATTGAATCCCAGCTCTGGCCCAGGCAGATCCATATGCTGAGCTGGGGTGTGCCCCCAGTTCAGTTCTTGCTGGGGCCTATGGGGGAGGCTCCTGGCCCAGTTCCTGCCCTGCGCAGCCCTACGCCCACCTGTGTAGTGAAACTATATGGAAAACTAATGCTGTCAACTATGGAGACTGCTCTGGGCCCTCCCCATTCTCTCTGCCTCTCTCTCTGTCAAAAAATAATAAAAATAAATCTTAAAAAAAATTCTTTCTTCAATCTTTGGCATTTTAATTATGATGTGTCTTAGTGTGGGCCTCTTTGGGTTCATCTTGTTTGGGACTCTGCACTTCCTGGGTTTGGATGTATATTTCCTTCACCAGGTTTGAGAAATTTTGTCATTGTTTTTTCAAATAGGTTTTCAATCCATTGCGGTCTCTCTTCTTCTGGTACCCCTCTGATGCAAATGGTGGTATGCTGGATATTGTTCTAGAGGCTCCTTAAATTATCTTTTTTGTTTTTTTAACTCTCTCATTTTCACTCTTCTAATTGGGTATTTCCTACTACTTTATCTTCCAAATCACCAATTTGATCCTCTGCTTCATCTAATCTACTGTTGATTTTCTCTAATGTATTCTTCATTTCAGTTATTATATTCTTCATTACTAACTGATTCTTTTTTATGTTTTCTATCTCTTTGTTGAAGTTCTCACTGAGATCGCTGAACATCCTTACAACCAGTGTTTTGAACTCTGCATCTGGTAGACTGTATCCATTTTATTTAGTGCTTTTTCTGGAGTTTTTTTCTGTTATTTTAGTTATGACGCGTTTCTTTGTCTCCTCAGTTTGGTTGCCTCCCTGTGTATGCTTCTAAGTATTCAGCAGAGCTGCTACATATCCTGGTCTTGGAAGCGTGGCCTTATATGGTAGGAGCACTGTGGGGCCAAGTGGCAGAGTCTTCCTGGTCACCTGAGCCAAATGCTGCAGGTGTGTCTCTTGTGTAGGTTGTGTGGCCTCCTGGTGTAGTTGAGCCTTGATTGCTGTTTAAGCATTTTTTTTTTCAACAGCACTGGCACCCCAGTTTTCCAGTTTCATTATTAGTACAATAATAATTTTTATGATATATGGACTCGAGCATATTACTAGGAGTAAATGAGTTCACATCATGCTATTCTCTTGGCTATTTATTTATACCCAGTCTGTTGAACTGCATGCTTAGTAGGCATGTACAAAAGATCTTTGATATCTTTTGACATTGAAATGAAGAGAAAACCCAGATCACAATAATGCAAAGGAACCCAGGTGGTCAAATGAATGATAGAGATTTCCTAAAGCTTAAATTGTTTAAATTTAAGGCACCAGAGAGGTAAAATTTTAAAAGAAAGAATAATTATTTCTTAATCCTGTTTAGCAAATCTTCAGAAAATATTTTTTTTTTAGATCTTTTGTTTATTTTAATTTCTAACTTTTCATGAGTAACTCTTTGGTTTTCATCTTAGTTAAGAAGTTTATAATTTAAAGGGAATATTCTTAAGGTGTTTAACATGTAAATCTAACTAATTTATATTTTATAACCTCATCAATAATATTATTGGGGTCAAAACAATGTTTCTATGACTTCTGTATGTAATTTTTTACAGAGAGACTTAATTCTCTAACTCATTCAAAATCTTTGACACTCTGTGCAATTACAGATCCCCCTTCATCTTCCCCCTCATTCTAATTTACTTAACTACTTGAAGTTTTGATAGGATAGCTTAAGAATTAAATGTGTATTTTTATATAAAATGAATAAATTATGAAATAAGTTATCAAAAGTATCTGCATTATCATGTCACTGTATTAAGTTAAATTTTATTTGAAAGATTGTTTACTTTCATATAAAGCAATTATCTGCCAGGTTTTTCTTTAACTATAAAAATAGCTTATTCCTTGTAAATAAATGTTTTCAAATAAAACAAGAGATAGCAAATACATACATTTTTAAAGCAAATCAGATAGAAGGAAACATTTTTAGATGTTACTTATGAAACATAGGGAAAAACTATTCAACCAGCATTTTGATTTGCACACAACTTTTCAAGAACTTACCTCTTCTGAGCCAACTAGAAACCAAACTCCAAGTATTATCAAAGAAGGAAATTCAATTAAACAAAATGCTTTTGAGTTAAGTCAAGAATTACTGCTTTGGTTAAACTTGCCATTTCCTTCCTTTGCTAAGGGATCAAGACTCAAGACAGAAAGTTCCTAATTTGCTCAGACAATACTATGGTAAGCCAGAGTATGCCAGCTTCCAAACTCTTTCACCCCGTCTTTGCTCTTCTCCCTGCTCTTTCCCACCTTGCCCCACTGAGCAAGTGACCTCCTGACAGGCACCCCGAAGACAGCTCTGCTACCAGCGATGCATTAATGTTCCCATCCCCTCACACCAGATACACACAATAGCAAAACTCTGACCCCAATCATGGGGGACCCAATGTCCACGGGACCCCATAATAGGTAGCACTGCCATAGGAAGTTAAAGAAGATCAATAAAACTGGACAAAGTCGACAAAATCATGGATGTCTTTGTGACCATGTGACTGATCACGTAGCCAGGTAGTAATTGACAAGCAATACAGAATCCTTTACCTGTTACCTCCCTTGCATCAAGACAGATTACTGTAACTGGCTCATTCTGATTTCATTTAGCTACACGAATTCATAGAAAGAGCTCGCAAATTCCCCTTTGCTCACAATTTTGGGTTCATCCCCTGAGAGGCAAAGGAAATTTTGCTGGCTAAAATCATGGTCCAGGAATTAACTAATCAGAGATGTGACCTCTTTGTAGATGACTCACAAGGTTTTAGGTTGGTATGCATTTACATTTAGGCTTTAGTCTGTGTATATCTTTATTTTTCCCTCTACAAAATATGTGTTTAAATCTTAGATTTTGTAAGTTAATGGCTTGATGTGGCTTTGGCTATGAGTTTAACCTGAAAACTGCTCATGCTTAGGAACAAAATAATTCAGGGTGTTTTTCTGCTGTGGTTCTATTGGAACACCTTGTACTTTTGCTTAGAGAAACTGGCATTAAGTGTAGAGTGGATATTCTCTTCCTCCTGCTGAAGTGGGTATATTTAGGAGAAAAACAAATTGACCCTCTTCCCAGATTTTAACCATGAAAAAATTTTTTTCTTAGAATTCAATGCTCTCACATATCACAATCAGTATTAATGATAGTGTGACATTTTCTAAAATCACATAATAAACATTTTTAATAAAACTAAAACAACAAGCGCTTGCCTCTTGCACCAAGCAAACCCTAAAGCAATTATATTTGAACTTTCACAATGCAACATTGGTACGTTACATTAGCCTGGAATATAGACTTTATCAATGATGGTTCTGAGTAACTTAAATGCCTGCTATTCTTGGCTGGCTCCCTGGGGACTGGATTAAGGAGAGATGGTATCAAAATAATCACCAGTTAGAGGAGTGACCAGAAACAAGTGAAATGAAGTTTTATAAAGATATATGCAGCTGAAAGGCAGGGGAAATATACATGAAACAAACTGGGGAGGGTTGCTTTACTGAGGACAAGTAGCCTTTTTAAGCACCAGATCTGATCATGATGCTTTCCAGCCCAATATACCTCATGGTTTCCCACCCACTGCCTATAAAATAACCAAATCCTCTTAGGATAGCTAGATTGCAAACCACCTTTTCAGTCTGCAGCCTCCCCAAACCTGCTGAACACCTTTATATATGGTCCCTCAAATGTTTACTTTGAATAGCCTTCAGACTTAGATTTGGGTGCCCCACTCTTCCTTGATTGTTCTGATTGCTTTCGTCACTTGCCCTAGAGTCTGCTCATAATTTAGGATAATGCACTCCTCTAGAGAAAGCCCTTTGCAAGATGCTCTGCCTTGCTTTCCATGCCCAAGTCATGCTGCATCACATACTTTTCCTTTCAAGCACTTCTGGCATTTTTCTACATGACATTGATTCTCTATTTGGACACTAATCTAATTCCATTGACTCAGAAGATCATGGGCACTTCACTTGGGAAGTTAACACAGCTCAATGGTCCCTGTGTTCCCAAAACCTGCTTTAGAGTCTGGCATAATCTAATCACTCAAAAATGTTTGATGTCCTGAGAAGGACATCACCATTCACTGTTGTCAAAAATTAACCCATGAGAAGCTGGGATGGCTCAGTGGGTTGAGCACTAACTTTGCAGCTCTGGGGACCGAGAATGGAATCCTGAGCCCCACTTGTGCGGACCCATATGCTGAGCTGGGCTGTGCTTCCCATGAGGGAGGCCCCCAGTTTGATTCTTGCCCCCCCTCCAATTTGGCCCCTGGCTCAATGGGGTGTGCCTCCCATGTGGGAGGCCCCCAGTCCAGTTCTGGGGTTGCGCGGCCCCTGCCCACCTATGTGGAAAGAAACCGTGTTGGAAACTGATGACGTACAACTATGGAGACTGCTCTGGGCCCACCCCTTCTCCCTGCCTGTCTGTCTGTCTCTGTCTCTGTCAAAAACAATAAAACAAATCTTAAAAAAAAAAAAAAAAATTAACCCA
>PVKE010020352.1:0-27595 GCA_004027555.1 Craseonycteris thonglongyai
TTATTTTTAAATTATTTTTGTTTATTTTTTATTCTTGTTCAATAATAAATATCCTTAGAAATAGCTGGTGCCTGCTGCCCTACTGATATTTTAGAATGCACCCTAGGGTATAAAAAGGTTGGGAACCCCTGCTATAGAATGATCTCAACTTTTAAATTATCAGTACAATTCCCTGGATTTTTTTTCTTTTTAGTTTTGTTTTTTAAAATGGGTCTCAAGTGAACTAAGCATTTTCCCTCTTATTTTTGACAAATGATATAGTATAATTTTCTATTGAGGTCAATTTTGTTAAGTTGCACTTTGGGGGGAGAATTATTCTTTTCTACTAAAAGAAGTATATTGTCTCAGAATTGTGTAAAGTAATCACTTATGCTTTCTAGCATCCCTAATTCTCATCATAGTCTCCCTTTTGTATTTGTCATTTATTCCTTTTTTTCTTTGATTATTTCATCTAGCATTGTATCTATTTTATTGACAATTTTAAAGGTCCAGGCTTTGAATGCATTAGGTCTACTATTTTTGTTTTATCACTTATTTTTGACTTATTGATTTATATTTATTAAATTATTTCTTCTACTTTAGGTTTAATTTGTGGTTCTTTAAGATATTTATTTGGATTTTTAATTTGTTAATTTTTATTGATTATTTTATTGATGTAAATACTTAATGCCCTTTTTTTGCCTTTATTGTTAAAATTATTGGTGTGACACTGGTCAGTAAAAATTACATAGGTTTCAGGTGTACAGTTTTATAGTACTTCATCTATGTGTTGCAATATGTATTCACCACCCAGAGTTAGCTTTCTTTCCATCATATTTTCTTTTTTTTAAGATTTATTTTTATTGTTTTTGACAGAGAGAGAGAGAGAGACAGAGATAGAGAGAAGGGGGAGGGTCCAGAGCAGTCTCCATAGTTGAGCACTAGTTTTCCATATAGTTCTACTCCACAGGTGGGCACGGGGCTGCACAGGGCAGGATCTGAGCCGGGAGCCTCCTGCATGGGCCCCGGCAAGAACTGAACTGGGGGCACACCCCATCTCAGCATATGGGTCCACATGGGCTGGAGCCGGGATTCGATCCCTGGTCTCTGGGACTGCAAAGCGAGCGCTTAACCCACTGAGCCATCCCAGCTTCCCCCATATTTCTTTTTAATAGTATATATTTAATTTCTTGTTGGATAAAAGGCAAAGATAGTCAATCCCACAACTTCTAATCAACATTGTAGTGCAGGCTTTAGCTAGTACAAAATAAATAAAAGGTATCCAGATTGAATAGGAAGTCATTTTATATTTTTATATGCAAGATAAAAACAATAAGAAAGTTAAAGTAGTACTATTTATGACATCTAAAATATGAAATTGTTAAGGATAAATCTGACAAAAGAAGGACAAGAACTGTACTATGAAAACTACAAAACACTGCTGAGTAAAATGAAAGAACCAAATAAATGAAAAAATACACTGTATTCATGGGTCATAAGACTAAATATTTAAGATGTTAGTTGTCCACAAATTAATCTATACATCCAATAGATTATATTTACTTGTATATTGTCTAATGTTGCATTAGCTATCTAGTAGCAGATTTGAGACTGCATGGCTCACAAAACCTAAAATATTTACTACCTGGCCCTTTACAGAACATTAACCTATTTTATTTTTCACACTCTTAAAGGATATTTTTCTGCCCCATCTTTACCCTCCACCCATGCTGAATTCTTTACAGATATCTAACATGCCATGCTGTCTTTCATCTGTGGTTTTGTATATGTTGTACCTGCAATATTCTTTAACCACTCTACCTCCTGTTTGACAGAGTTATTTCTTTTTCAATCCTCCAAGCACCAGATATCACTTCCTTTATAAAGCCCCACTGAGCCCTCAAATATTATGGAGTTGCCCTGACCATGTGCTCATATCGAGCTTTGTGTGTTTTCTAGTGTAAGAATTAATACACTATTTAAGTAATTGATTCTGCATTCTTTAAGAGATTGTAAGCTCTGCCTAAATTTTTTATTGGGAACTGGTACATAATATGTGTTGAGTAAATAATTATTGAGTTCATTAGTGAATGATCATTTAGGTCCAAGATGGCTTTGGACCTAGATAACATGCTCAAAGAAATATTTTATAATGTCACAATGACATTGAGTATTTTCTCTTTCAAAAGAACTCCAGGCCATTTATCCTGGTTAGTCTAGATTCTGTTTTGACACACTGAGTTATAGTTCTCTGACTTTCACACTTCAAAATATCTTGGAATCATATGACAAAGAATTCTTCTATAAACATTTGTAAATTGACCTTTTATTCTGGCATGGCATTGACAGACTTCTGCATGAAACATAACTGAAACTAGGCTCTTTATGTCCTATGATTTTATCTTAAATTAAAATAAAAATGATTGTATTGACTGATATGCTAACATTGGCTGCAAAGTCCCTGGGATCTTTTCCAGACCAACTGCTTATTTATATAAAAAGTATATGCTTTTATTCACAGACCAGCGTCTTTCTGTTTCAAGTGGCAAGACAAGTGTTTCCCTGTAATTCCATAATATGATTGTTTAGAGAATTGGCTTCACCACAGTATTTTAAAATAGAAAACTAGGAATGTCTCTGAGTGTACCTTCAGGTTTCATGGAGGAAGAACAAGCACATCTATCCCTGGCTGGTGGAAATGATAGGTCACAGTAGCTAGGTAAAGGAGAGGAAAAAATGAAAAATACAGTTGTATCATGTAAAGCAGTGTTGTATTGCTATGCAATGTAAATAAATTAAGTTGCTTTAAAATAAAAATGAAATTTTAAACTCATGTGTAATGGAGATAACCATATGGTATTGATAGTGTGAGATTGATTTGCTAAAGTTTTACCAGTAAAAATTACAGATGGAATCCTGAATGCAAATTTTGTATTCAAATAGCCAGTCACCTAATTTAACAATTACAGAATTTGACCAGAACAACTATATTTTGACAGGAGAAGAGGGGAAAAGATGGCTCTAATGCTTCATGTTCTGTAGTTTGGATTTAAATACTGTTGGAGCAAGTCTGGGAAGCTAGGTGGCAGAGTGTGATATCTAAACAATTAGAGATTGATATTTGAGTAGAAGTTACAGGTTCATTATTGAAACTTCAAAAAGTTAAAAGGTGTGTTAGACAGAAGTGCTTATTTGTAATTAAGGATTTATGTCATAATTATATATCAGAATATAAAGAAATAGCAAACATGTATTACAATATATAGACTGTTAGTTGACTAGAAAGAATACAAAATAAAATCAGTCATGTTGCCCCAGAAAAAAAAGTGTCTTAAAATCTCTTCTTATTTTTTGCACAGTACATTTGCCACCCTACCTGCGTGTGAGAGAAAAGGGATGAGAGCAGCTTCTGCTCTCATCCCAACAGAACATTTTTGACTCAGCAGCTGAAATGACAGATTAAGTTACAGAAAATTGGTGGAATTACAATTGAATAAAAATAAGTCATTTTTTTGTCTTTCTTTCAGAAGTTAGAGTATATAAACAAAGTCTAAAGATCCAGACTTTAGAGGTGAGGTAAGCAGAAACTGTTGGCTAAGAGTGAAAAATAAGAAAAATAAAGAATGAACATGTAATAGGATTACTGATGTTCTCTCTGGATCACTTCCTAGTTTCTGATGAAGGACTGATATGTTAGAAAGTAAATAAAGCAATAGCAACAGCAATAAGTGACAAACTACCACCACTATCACCAAAAAAACCCCAGAACAGAAAACTCAACATGAATATATATAAAGAAAAATATTTGAGAGAGGGTGGTAGAATTTAATAAATATAAATATAAATTAAGAGATAATTTAGAAAAAGATTTATGATATTTATATAATTCATAAAGTATTTTCAGAGGGGATGTGTCCTTAGGGAAAAATAATAAACTCTTTAGTATTGGGTTTCAGGAATGGTTTATCATTCAAATTTGGAAAATAATAAGAACTGCTTTTGGAAAAGATGCTATCATAAATAACAATAACAAAAACTTTTCATATGTGAAAAAGTACATTTATTAAGCTTAGTTCCACCAATATTGATTGATGAAAATACTGGCCTTGGGTGTTGAAAAGCAGAACTATGTTCCAGGCTTATTACTAGATACTAAAGATACTCAGGTGACAGAATACCTGCTATTATTACTAAGTTGCTGATAATATGGTAAGAAAGAGACATGGAAACAAAAAAAGTACATAACCAGGTACTTTTGGAGATGTGTGCATGGTTCAAGCATGAAATATTAATTAAAGAACTCTTATGTTGTAAATTATCTGAAAGAAGGCTCAATTTATAGAGCAGAAAGAGAACTTACTTGTTTTGTATACGTAACAGTGTATTTTCAGTTCCTGGAATAATGATTGGCCTAGAAGAGTGCTCAGAATTTTTTTAAAAGAATAAAAGAATGAAAACCCCCTTGCAGTGTTAGACTAAATTTCACAGTGGAGATGATGCATAAACTGATTCCTTTGAAAAGACAAGGAAACAACATACCAATATATCCAAAGTCACAGAAAGATAAAGCAGCTCAGTTGTTGAGTGAACAACCAGTTATGGCTGTCAGACTTCTAGGAGGAGATCAGGCTGAAGAAGCTGGAGAAGTGTGCAGGAGTTATTTTAGATGGATCAGAAATGTGGAGAATATTGAAGATGTGGTATGGAAGTTCACTGAGATAATGGAAGAAAATCACTTGCTTGAAATTTTCTTCTGATGGAAATGAATTTCAGTTCACTCTTAACTATGGGTAGATAGGATTTGAATGGGTACCTCAACCAGGACAGAGAAATTTCTGAGACTTGGAGATTCTAGGAGAGTTTCTGGTGGTGGGGTCTCAGTTGCCTCTGGATATGGAGATGCAGGCCCTTAGGAGTCGGCTACTCTATATCACAGTATAAATCATTTACTGTTCAAGAATTCTCTTCCACTATCGCCCAGTCTTTAGTGGGAGTCATGTTCAAAGTTATAGCCTGGTTTTGGATGTGGAATATTAAGGCAATACCTTTAGATACTATCAGGAATATCTGGAGGACACTGCAATCACGCTGTGGAGGCCCAATATACTTGTAGTTTGAATAAGACACTTAGCACATTGTCTGGTGATAGGAGTCATGCATAAATATTAATATTGATTTCCATATCACCTCTGCCCTGTGCCATTGAGGAAATACTTCCATCATAAGTATTTAGTTGTCTCCCTGCTTTGCATCAGTGAGCTTCATATACATAGTTTGATCTTTTTCTCCTCCTCTGCAGGAAACTTTTATTTTTCTCCTTCCTAATTTTTCTCCTTTCCAAAATGCGTATACACATTCTCTTCAATAAGCCCTGCTAATCAATTCCATTAAAAATTTGAGGATTTTTCTCTAGCAGGATACCTAACATCAACCTAATCCCAGTGTTTACTTCCTATGCTTGAAATTGATTTTCCTTTAGTCTCACAAAGTTTTAGCCAATCTTCAAGTCCTACCACAGGTTCTATCGAATTCATGAAGATAGGCCCAGCCCTAGTGAGTTGGTTTGGATTCAAACTGCTGCATATTGCCTTTAGTAGCACTCATTAGGTCTTCATGATTTTGTGTGTTATGTATGATGTCACGGATAGTTTGTAAGCTCAGTGACCATCAGACCTTTATGTGTATTCATATCCCTCATCTTGCTAAATTCAAAGCTAAGTCCATTGACAGATACTCATTAAGTGCTTGTTGACATAGGCCACATATGGACAGAAGAAGGATTCTTGAATCTTTGGATAGTACTAACACTTGGGCCTTTCTTAACAGAGTGATTCAGTGTTGGGAGGTGCCTGTTCCACTTCCTTTTCCTGTCAGACATCTTTATGACATTTCTTTTGCCATTCTACATTTTCCTTCTCCCATCAAAGATTTGCTTGTATATGCATCTATGGGATCCTTATGATTGTAAAGTAACATGTGGTAAGCATGGAAAAAATTTGATGCATATCACTGAATAAGAGATGTTGCTCATTGCAAAATAATAGTTTGGAAGGCCCCTAATTACTGGAATGCTCTGAGTATATTACTGAACACAACAAAAATGGAACAATTACACCATGCACATATGACTGTACAAATTTATTCTCAGAACTGGTGAAGCAGTAACCATAAATAGCTACTTATATTTTGCTCTGTTATATATAAATATAACAGCTAAGTATAGGCTTGTCTCCAGTGTCTGGGTTAATCAACTGGTTATCAGGCATCTTAGGATTTTTGCTATTATCCACATACAAAATGAAATAGTGCTTCATTGAGCTTTTATTTTTATGCTCTATAAAGGTAGAAAAAATGAGCAAGATCATTGGACCATTTATTGACAATTATCAATGAAAACCGATAAAGTAAATGGTACTATTTTATTTATTTATTAAATTTAATTGGCGTGACATTGGTTAATAAAATTACATAGGTTTAAAGTGTACAGTTCTGTCATACATCATCTGTATATTGCATTGTGTGTTCACTACCCAAAGTCAAGTCTATTTCTGTCACATATATTTGAACCTTTTACCCTTTTCTACCTTTCCCCATACCTCTACTAGTAACCACTATACTGTTCTCTGTGCCCTTAAGTTTTTGTTTCTTTGTTTGTTTATTTGTTGCTTTCAGTTTGTATCCCACATATGAATGAAATCATATGGTTCTTGACTTTTTCTGTGTATTTTGCTTAGCATGATAGTCTCAAGATCTATCCATGTTGTCACAATTGGCAGTAATTAATCTTCTCTTATGGCTGAGTAATATTCCATTGTATATATATATGAGTGTGGGCTTCTTCTTTAATTGTCTATTGAAGGGCATGTCAGTTAGTTTTATGTCTTGACCATTGTGAATAACGTTGCAATGAACATAAGAGTGCATATATCTTTACAAGTAAATGTTTTAAAAATTTTGAATTGATATCCAGAAGAGAGATTGCTGGGTCATATGGTAACTATTAATTTTTTGAGGAACTTTTACACTGTTTTTTATAGTGGCTGTACCAATTTACATTCTCAACAGGTATGTATGAGGGTTCCTTTTTCTCCACAGCCTCTCCACTTGTTATTACTTGTCTTGTTGATAATAGGCATTCTGACAGGTGTTTTAGTATCTCATTATGGTTTTGATTTTCATCTTCCTTATAGCTAGTGAAGTTAGGCATCTTTTCATATATTTGTTTACCATTTGCATGTTTTCTTAGAAGAAGTATCTGTTTAGGTCCTTTGCCCACTTTTAGATTGTTTTCTATTTTTGTCAAGTTGCACAAGTTCTTTATATATTTTGGATATTAACCCCTTACTGGAGGTTTTGTTTGCAAATACCTTCTATTTGGTTGGAAAGTTATATGTAAAAAAATGAAACTAGATAGCTGTTTGTCTCCATTCACAAAAATTAACTCAAAATGAAGTCAAAGACCTAAATATAAAATCTGAATCAATAAGATACATAGAAGAAAACAAAGATACTGAATTTATGGACTTAGAGAGGATTTTATGAATGTGACCTCAAAGGCAAGGAAAGTAAAAACCAAATTAAATGAATGATACTACATAAAACTAAAAAGGTTTTGCACAGCTACAGGAAATATTGACATAAAATTGTAATTCCTATCATTATCCTTCTTACAGAGCTTTCTGAATGCATAATTTTCTAAGTTATTCTAAACAGCTAATAAGAATCATGTATAAAATGCAAATCAAAACCATAATGAGATACCACCTCACACCTGCTAGAATTAACTGAATCATGAAAACATATTTCTGATGAGTAACTTCGAATATTAGAAAAGCCAAGATGATGTATTTCCTGCATTTGTTCTTCAGACATAATTGTGTTTTTACTTCTGCCCATAACAAATGTTTTCTTTCTGAGTTATGACAGGAAAGGGAAAACAGTTTTTTTGTATTTTTATTTTTTTGTTTTTTTGAGATTATCTGTGGTTGTTATTCCTAAGAGAAATTGCCTAAAGGTCCTCTTGTCCAGTTATAGCTTTCTCAAAGACAAAGGGAAAAAAAGTCTCTCAAATGTCATGGGGAGTTATGAGCAAATAAAGTATTTCCCATGGGTTTTGCCAGGCTTCAGGTCTAATGCCTTAGCTGTGCCCCCTCAATAACTTTCGATTGGTTTTTATTTCCAAATTGAATAGGGTTAGAACTTGTTAATACTGGAAAAGCTATTTGAAATACGTGGTGACAAGTATGCAGTCATAGTCATGTGATTTCCAAATGCTATTTAAAGTTGATTGAATAAGATAAAATGAGGCAGAACTCTAAAAGAAAAGACTCAGTATGATAAACAGATATGCTGGTTTTGAATGTTTTGTTGGTTTTGCACATTGGCAAATATGAAGTGAGGTTTATGTGGAGACTTTTTGCATGGCGCACTTACACAGGCTTTGTAACTGTTAACAGTTAACTCTTCATTTAGTTATGGACTGATCCTTTTTTGAAGAAGTATGATTATGTCACCTTTTAGTGGCTGTATCCAAAGCAGCCAGAAAAGAAGCATTTTGAAATGAGGACCACAGTTTTTGAGAAATATGTTGATGCTTATAATTAATTGTTAGAGTAGACACCCCCTTCTTTATCCAGGAATGATACATTCCATGAACCAAAATGTACCTTTGGCCATCATGGATAGGAGCTACTTGAATCTCTCTTTCAGAATTTAAAAAACTTGGTATTCAACTGCAATTAGTGCAGTGAGCTGATAACTACATCTGGGAGTACCTTCAGTCTCTGTCCCAGGCTTTGTTACAAGTCCATGCTATTACCAGCCAGTCCATAGTAATGACCACACAAGAAATGGGCACTGGTCCTAGCATTTCTGACTAAGGCTCCACTAAGGGACAGTCTTTGCTCCAGAGCTCCCTGTTGGTTGGCTGAGATTTTGTCACATGTGTATCACCATTAGGAGATCTCCTTTCCCAATCCTAATAACTCTCCTTTTCTTTCATATGCATCAGATTTTCATTGCGATCCCAAATCTTTCTCTGTGAGATCCTGCTTCCTCCAAGTGTTACTTTTTGCAGGCATTATTGCTCAGTGAAACTTTGTCTTAGAGTCTGTGTCCCAGGGCACTCAACTGATATAGTATTTTAATTGGTTTGTTTAAAGTTTTTAAAAAAATATGCCATAATTTATAATTTAATTTTTCTTTACTCTTAATTTTCTAAGAAGCAGACCTTGAGACAAAATCTTACATCCAGACAGCTTATTTTGCTAAGTCATTCCCAAGAACAGTGTGGTGGGTGGGGAGAGGGCAGAGTGAAAAGGATAATCCAGGGTAGTTGAGGTGATCACTGTGAGCAGCTGAGGCTAAGTTCCACTAATGACTGTTGAGAAGGCTGTTCAAGCTCTGCAGAATTGTCTGCTGGTGGAAGGAAAAAAGGGAGTACTTTTTATTAGCTCCCATCCTTCATTGCCCAAGGGTTGCCCTTTGGGTGTTAACCTCCTTTATACTGACAAGTTTGCCTGTGTATCAGAAGGGCTGAATGGTTTCTGCTGGCAACCCAAAGGCAGGATAGCAGAGAAACATTCCCTTGCCAGGAGAAGTGAGGATCAGCTGGGTCAAGATGCTGCCATCTACACCTTTGTACATCTGGTAGCTGTGATAATGGCTGCAATAAAAAGGTGGGGTAAGTGGATGTGAGGTGTGGTAAAGAGATGTTCAATACACCCTCTCTAGGAGCTGCATTACCACTTATGTTAAATTTCTTCAATTTTTAGAGCTTCTGGCAATTTTTCATCTTTACGCTTGTGTTTATTAAGCCTCTGAAATCAATAAAAATATAAAGGATTACATACTAGAATCCCCATGTGCCCAACTTTAACCACCAATATTCTGGTACTCTTATTTAATCCCACTCACTTTTATCCTAGTGTATTTTAAAACAAATTCAAGACATTAATTTTTATCCATAATAACTTTAGTGTATAAGGGCTGTCCGGAGAGTATCCAGCCATGTAATATGAAAAATAGAGGTATTTATGGCTGGATTTTTTTTTTACTGGACAGCCTTGTATATCTCTATTACTTACATAAAAAGTTTTAAACTTACTAATAATATCATTGTTATATTTAGCAAATTAAACTTAATTTAGTGAAAGTTACCAAGTACATTTTTTAGTTGGTTTATTTGAATTGCATTTGGTTGAATGTCTCTTAAGTTTTTTTAAAAAATCTGTTATATGTCATATATTTTTTGAAGTAACTGGGGCATATGTCCTGTGGAATTTTTCACATTCTTCGTTTGACTGATAGTAACTTCATAATATTGTATAATATTTATCCAAACCAGAATTCATTTTTTAGATATTTATTTTATTGTTTGAGAGAAGGTGAGAAAGAGAAGCGGGGAAGGCCCAGAGCAGTCTTCATAGTTGTACATTATTAGTTGTGATATAGTTTCACTCCACATAGGTGGATGGGGGACTGTGCATGGCAGGAACTGAACCATGGGCCTCCCACATGGGAGGATAGCACCTTCACTGCCATTACTAACTCTACTGCAGTTCAGGATATGGGTTGTACAAGCAGGGGCTGGCAACTGAGCCCTGGATCCTGTGATTGTGAGGCAAGTGCTCAACCACTCTGCTATTCAAATATCCCCCAAACCAGAGTTCTTAACCTAGGGCTCCCAGATCCATAGAATTCAGAAAGTCTGTGAACATGGGCTGGGAAAAAAGGCAATGGTATATTCCCCAATGCCTAACACAAATTGAATGTTTCCTTCATGTTGAATGTAAGTAACAAACGACAGAGGTATTTGCACCACTCTATATACTTTTATTTCTGTTTGTCCTACATAGAAATTTTTATGCTCATTTCATATTACAGTTATTACAGAGACCTTGAAATATTATTTTCCTTCATTATTACTCAAAATTCTAACGCAGTTATTAGATACTTTATTAGACTCCAGGTAATCACAGTCTTTTTGTCCATATATTTGGCTGGCCAATTAGAAGTCAAACTGGTCCTGAGAATTGTCAGCTCTCAGTTCGTGTTATGAAAAGGTGGTAGCCTTTTGTCACACAAAGGAGTGCATGGGCTATGATGGTAGACCAACCAAATTTAAAACATTGTACTGTTGAGGCAAATACCGTATTTGCTATTAAACATCATTTATTGTGACTACAAATAGATTATGTGGTGGACCATTCATCACTTCTAAGTTATAGGTGTAACAGATTCTTTTTTGTTTGTTTGTTTGTTTTTCTACTACTCTTGAATATACTCTATATTATGAAATAAAAACACTCACATACTGAAAAATTAGTAGTGAAATGAGTTCAGAGAGGCTGTTTACATGTGAAAGAATTTTTAGAAGTGTTTGTGTTGAAGTAGGTTCTGATGTATTTCTTTTGACAATTCTAAATCAGTTAGAAATCAATGATCCAATCTGCTACTTGGAGATGAATAAAATAATGAATAAAGAAAAAAATTAAAGTTCTTAAGTTGCTGAGACTCATTCATCAGATTACAGATGACAAGAAAACATTTGGAATTCACTTTATGTTTAAGTTTTTCTTTTTATGTAATTAGGTGAGTAATGTTCGATGAACTAGGACCACTGCTAATGTTTGATAAATACTACTAATGGTAAACTGTGTAAGTACAACACATTACCTTCTATATTATTAGCAAGACCACCCTAAAGATTTTAAATGGTACTTAAATATTAGAATTAAAAATCAGATTTATTTTATTGTTTTTGAGAGAAGGAGAGAGAGAGAGAGAGAAAGAACAAGCGAGGGAGAGAAGTAGGGGAGGACCCAGAGCAGTCTTCAGTCGTACATATTTAATTGTGACATAGTTTCATTCTACACAGGTCGATGTGAGGCCACGTGGGGTAGGAACCAAACCAGGATCCTCCCGCATTGGAAGGGAGAACCTTCACTGTGCAGTCATCCAAGTGGTTACTAGTTGCTCCATAGTTCAGCATATGGGTTTGCATGGGTCTAGGCCAGGATTCGATCCACAGACCTTTTGGTTGCAAGGCAAAACGCTCACTCTGTTGAGCTATCCTGGCATCCTTAAAAAATAGATTTTTAAGAAGTTATAAATTATTAATGTATTATCAATATTTAAGTACTTTAATATTAATAAATTTCTGTTTGCAATACTATAAGATTTAGAGCCCAAATAATAATAAAACACTTTAAGTTTTAAAATATGTGAACTGTTAATAAAATAACATATAGAGGAACTAATTCAATTTTTTTCTGAGATAATGAACTCTTTCTCTCAACACACTTTTCCAAAGTCAGTCATGCAATGTTGCAATACTCAGATTTGAAGTGACGTAAAGCAGATATATATTTTGTGCAAATGATAAACTAAGGAAATAATGAATGACAGAGTTTATATTTTCAGATAGACTGGAAATCTGTCTGAGGAGATGAAGTTTTAGAATCTATTTAAAAGATGAATTTTCCATCACTTATATGTTGCATTTTAGAAAGCCAAGAAACTAAAGAGATAGGAATAAATTGATCAGATGGTAGATTTCTTGGTTTTAATTATTTCAATTATTTTGATAAATGATATAAAAATATTTCATAATAATATTTATAGTATGTTTTTTGCTGTTTTGTGTACATAAATACTTGATAATTTTCTATCAGAAATATATCACTTAATATATTTCATATTCATACAATGTCCTAAAAATATTATCTAATTATAATAAATACAAATACTACCCAGCTACCTTAGCAATTTCTGAAATTGTACAACTTTTTCCAAAGATAGAAAGACTTTGTCACCCTGGGAATACTGCCAAGATCTTCCTGTCAAAGCCTCCTAAAAGAAATAGATTCCAGAGGGGCATAGTTGCTGCATGAATTATAAAAATACCTTCTATCAGCCATAAAATTACCATGACACTGAGGACAAACTCAGAAAAAAATTAAGACACCATTAAATAAATTGGTCAGTTGAGTAAAACTGATTTTTGATAAAATGTAGATTTGTAAACCCTAGCAATTTCTCTGTCTGTGCCTATACTTATGATAAATTATATGGCTCATGATTGTTTATTATTCTTTATGACTCTGTGATTATTTTGCATATGTTACTTAGTCTTCTCCATGATTTGATTTGTTTCAAAATATAAACTTTATTTCATAATAACAGTGCTTGATATACAAATATACTTTCCCATAAATAACATGTCTTAATGGTCATTCTAACTATAATACAATCTTAGCCTCACTGCAGCCTCTGTGCTGGTTATATGTATATCTAAAAATTATTATAAAGAATACATGAAAATTGGTTCCTAATTTGGCAGTACATAAAAAATTATTATGATTGTTATTAGCATATATAGCTCATATTATAAACATTTAAAATATTTAAATAATAACAATATTTAGTTGTTTATAGCAATAAAATTTTTTGATGTTTATAAAATTTAATATTATCAATCCCAATATAGTATATAAAACATTCTATTTCAGAATATGGCATAATTATATAATTCAGTGTATGATATCCCTAAGAATAATAGTGAATTAGAAATTTAAACACTATTTCTCTTTTCAATTATTGAGTTTTAAAAATAATTTATTATTGATGACTTTTGATAAATACGGTTTTAATGATGAAGTAATACATCTCCTTATCAAAACACATAACTTAATAAATTGGGTGAGATTTTGGAGAAATAAAATTCCTAAATCTTATGAGTTGTCCCTAGTAAAATTCTAAGATAAAATATTAGTATTAACATTAGTATTTATTATTTTCATCTATTCTTTCCATTATTAGTAAATGGGTAATATATGCAACATCTAAGGCAAAGCAAAAAATTATGTAGGCTTTCAACACCTTTTTTTCCCTAAAAGATTTATTTTATTGTTTTGGACAGAGACAGAGACAGAGAGAGACAGAGAGAAGGGGGAGGGCCCAGAGCATTCTCCATAGTTGTATGTCATCAGGTTTTTTTTTTGTTTTTTTTTAAAGATTTATTTTTATTGTTTTTGACACAGAGAGAGAGAGAGATACAGAGACAGAGAGAAGGAAGAGGGCCCAGAACAGTCTCCACAGTTGCACATCATTGGTTTTTCCACATAGTTTCATTCCACAGTTGGGCGCGGGGCTGCACAGGGCAGGAACTGGGTCCGCACGGGCCGGGGCCAGGGTTCGATCCTCGGTCCCCAGGGCTGCAAAATGAGCGCCTAACCCACTGAGCCATCCTGGCTTCCCCTGTCATCAGTTTTTGATATGGTTTTATTCCATACAGGTGAGTGGGGGCTGCGCAGGGCAGGAAATAGGCTGGAGGCCTCCCACATGGGAGGCACACCCCAGTTCAGCCTATGGGTCCACACGGGCCAGGGCTGGGATTCGATCCTTGGTCCCCAGGGCTGCAAAGCAAGCGCTTAACCCACTGAGCCATCCCAGCTTCACATCAACATCTTTAATATGAGTTTAAAATAAATTAAATAAATTATTTTTATGTCTATTTCTAGAAATATTTTGAAAGTGGAAGATAAGTACTTAGAATAACTGATTTATGTATATGAGGGATGGCCAGAAAAAAAACCAGCCATCAATGCTACTATTTTTTATATTACATGGCTGGATACTTTCTAGAAAGTCCTCTTATATTTACCATATAAAATGGTAGAGGATTATAGCCATTTGTGCCTATTTTAAAAGTAGAAACCCCAGGAAAAGAAATTCCTACAGATCAGAAATCCGTGTCCATACCTAATACCATATTTTCCGGTGTATAAGACGACCGGGCGTATAAGACGACCCCCTAATTTTACAGTTAAAACATAGGTTTAGGCCTATATTCGCTGTATAAGACTACAGCCTCGGCAGTGGGGGGTAGTCTTATACAGCGAATATAGGCCTAAACCTATGTTTTAACTGTAAAATTAGGGGGTCGTCTTATACGCCCGGTCGTCTTATACGCCGGAAAATACGGTATACCTCGGCTTGTCTTCCACACTATACTGTACTTTTAAAGATTTATTTTATTGATTTTTGACAGAGAGAGACAGAGAGAAGGGGGAGGGCCCAGAGAAGTCTCCATAGTTGACATTAGTTTTCCATATAGTTTCACTCCACAGGCGGGCACAGGGCTGCGCAGGGCAGGAACTGGGCCGGGAGCCTCCCACATAAGTTCCGGCAAGAACTGAACTGGGGGCACACCCCAGTTTAACATGTGGGTCCGCATGGGCCGGGGCCGGGATTTGATCCTCAGTCCTCGGGGCTTCAAAGCAAGCGCTTTACCCGCTGAGCCATCCCAGCTTTCCCTACTGTACTTTTATATTTTTTATGTTGCATGTAATGAAAAAAAAAATCTGAGTGAAAGTGACTTAAACATTAAAGAGGAATTATTGGATTTCAGAGATATATAAATATGGCAGCATGCTGAGTTTATTTTGATTTAACAACTTAATGGCATTTTTAAAAACCCATTTTTTTTTTGTTGTTCCTTCTACTGTCAAGTTCATGTTGGAGCTTTCCTCATATTGTCAAAATAGCTGCAGCAGTTCCAGTCTTTGTAACCACACATCATCCAGAAATAGGAGTGTTTCTTTCTCAGAGTTCTAAGCAAGAGTCTTAAAACTTACTTTTTGAAATCAAGTTCTCATTGGATTGGGTTAAGGCCATATTCATCTGAATAGTCACTATGCCGGAGAATGTGCTGATTGGCTTAGGTCAGTTGGATGCTATTCTCTTAAATGTAACTTTCCCCAGAACACATGGGCTGCAAGGTGCAACTATAGATATCTACTAAACAGAAATTAATAATACCTTTAGAAAGGAGAAAGGAGCGAATAGATGCTGACTAGGTGACCAAAAAACTGTTGCAGACACTATTATCAAAGTCAGCAAAAAGAATCTCAAAAATCAAGGAAATTTTGTCAGAATTTTGTAAGTATAATTGCACATCTTAAATTACATATAGAAATAAATAGAAGCACGTCTAAAGACCATACCTACAGATATTACAGTAATTGTTTGACTCTTTATTTCTCAAATAGATCTTCTGTTCCCAGAGGTTTTATCTATTTTTTTCTGTAGATTTTATTAAAGTTTATAGATCTCAAGATCCAAGTCTTACATGACTGTGTCTATTGAGTAATGTGTCCTAACTAAGAGGATAATCAGTTATGGGAATTGAACACTTATTTTGAAAATATATCTCTTGGTAACTTAGCTCTTTTTATTTATTTATTTATTTATTTATTTTAATTTTTTTTATTGTTTTTGACAGAGAGAGAGAGAGAGTGAGAGAGAGAGATACAGAGACAGAGACAGAGAGAACTGAACTGGGAGAACTCCCCAGTTCAGCATATGGGTCTGCACGGGCCGGGGCCGGGATTCCATCCTTGGTCCCAGGTGCTGCAAAGTGAGCGCTTAACCCACTGAGCCATCCCGGCTTCTCCTAACTTAGCTCTTAATGGCATCTGGAAGACACTTGTCATTGAATTCCATCATGCTTCGTTCAGACAACTTTTCATCTGAAAGCATGGACATTATTGTATTTTTAGATCTGGCTTAACACTGAACGATTTAAGAACACTGGAGTATAGTATATATTAAAGCTGTAGATGGTTTTATCTATTTCTGTGGTGCCAGCAATACCACAATTTCTTATTTCAGAGACTTCCAGAACTACTAACTGTGTCTGAAGCGACAAGGAAGAGTTAACATTTCTTTTCTGTTTTGTTTTTTTTTTTGTTTTAACAAATCACTCTGCATGAACTGAGACCAAACTCAAACACTAGGCCAATATTACAATATAAGCTCTGGATTGTTTGTGCTAAAATTTGACAGATGGTTTTAGTTCTTCAGGGACTGAAAAGGAAAATGTGTTTACAGTTCAAATGAATAAAATAAAATTTGCTCCAAAACTTTTGAGGTTTTAAAGCCAAAATTCCTTATTTTTTAAAATACATTTTTAAATTCTCATGTAACAGCTACACAGAACAAGTAAATGGGAGTTTGTATATGGTTGTCTTGGAGGAAATAATTGGAAGGATTGGGAAAATAGGAAACATTATTTCACCGAAGAAAGCGGTCTGGAAAGGACACCACAAAAGTGTACATATCTTTAGGTCAAACTATGCTTATATTTTTCTAAAAATATTATGGTTCTAATATTTCTTAAAATCTTCTGTAAGAGCTACCTGAACCAATAATCCAGTAGTAAAGGTCCTTTATACTATATGTTAAAGGAGTTACTGCTTAGGAGGACAGTTCATTAGTTTATTTACATGAAGGATAAAGGACTTGAAGGCGGTTCATGTTTGTTTGGAGTGGGAACATGGAGAGGTACAGAGGCAGACCATGTACCAAGTGAGACTCCAAGAATGGGTTCAGTGTTCTGGTTTAACATGTGACACAAAGAGAGGCACTTTCCACTTATATTTTTCTGAGCAACAGAGCATGACACAGACATAGTAAAGACAGAAGGAAATTGAGTGTCATTTTGTTCTCCAATGAGTTTGTACTTTGTAAGCAATAAGAGAACTTTCCTTTATGCTGAAATAATATTTTCATGAGGGGCACAGACAGCAGCAGCTGCCTGAGGGCCACATTCAGGGGGCCTTGAGAGATAGCAAACTTCAGGAAAAGGTTGGAGTAAGACCAGAAAATTGTGTGTGTGCGAGAGAGAGAGAGAGAGAGAGAGAGAGAGAGAGAGAGAGAGAGAGAGAGAGAGAGAGAGATAAGGGGAGAAAGACATGCAATTTTGTAGATGCAAACTGTATTCCAACTACAGATTTCCCCATTTTCTCTGACTAGAATGATCTCACATTGCTAATGGCCTGAAAAAATCCCATTTGTATTTCAGAGCCACAGTCTAATTAACCTCTGCTTGTAGCTTCTTCTGACCCATGCTTGTTGTAGGGGATCTTGCTGGGGTTTGCCCATATCCCCTTGATTCTGCTATTTCTTTCCATGTACAGTGGCCTGATTTCCAATGGGCACTTTTATCTAATGACTGCCTTTGGACTGTTCAACCAACTTTGCCATGCTTCTTCTTAAGCTATTTCACAAAATAAGAGTTGGGATGAAGAGATAAGATAAAGAGATACTTGAGAATTAACATGTCTCTGGGAACAGCCCTTCATTACTAAGTATCAAGTTGATGCTATGCAGTATTAGTATGTGTTTTTATGGGATAATCTTGAGGTATGGGTTTTGCTTTGTTTCTTGGAGTTGCGTTTTGTTTTGTTTTTCAGAGATAGCTTTAAAATGCACCCATTTAATGGCTGCTCACCCCCTGCAAAAACTGCTTTTATTTTAATTCTTGGCTCAAAGTCTACTTTTAGGGAAGCTCAAAGTAATATACTACTTCGTATGCTTTTCCTTCACACTTTATACATGTTCTGTCTCTGTTTCTTAGAATATTTTGTTATAGAGCATCTATTCATTTTCATCTGTTCTGCCTCCTCTTCAAGGGCCCTATCTCATTTATCTTTGTATTTCCATGATCTTGAGTTTTTCTTGTCTTACAATGAGCCTTCAATAAATTGTTGACTGCTGCAACAGGGATTATCTTTTGTGTCCTTAAAGTTCCTTAATCACCCTTTTTAGTCTGATGGCTCCTCTAGAATTGTGAAGTATTTGACCCTGCTGTTACCTCAAGCTTCCTCTTCAGAGACTAGAATACTGTCCCTGTAATCCAATCTCTCAGTTTTGGCTTCCAATTCATTACTACTTTTTTTCCCCTCCTAATGCTGCTTTTTTCCTGCCTGATGTTTCCTGAAGGGAAAGGAAAAAAAAAAAAAAAAAAAAAAAAAAAAAAAAGGACAAATGAAATTAAGAAAGAAGTGGGGAAAGGGAGTGAGAGACAATGAAAGAAAGGGATAAAGAAGAAGTAAAATGAGAGAGAAAGAGAAAGAGAGAGATAGAGAGGAGGGGAGAGGGAGAGAGAGAGAGAGAACAAAGGAAGAGGAGGAGGAGGAAGAAAAGGAGGAAGAAGATTAAATGGAGAAGGAAGAATGCAAGATGCTCTTTCTTTTTTCAGTAAATTAGAAGAGGAAATCAACTGCTGAGATAAAGTGGCAAGAAAGCACAGGCTTGAATGTAGTAGAAATGAGACTTGGAAATCCTGATAATAATCCTGTAGGTAGATAATCAGTGCTGAGTCAAAGTACTGACATTTCTTCAATCAATAAACAATTATAGAGCATTTATTTTTCATGTTCCATGCTGAGCAAGATTGAGACCATTATGTCTGACAAATGTGTTAACTTATATTGGTCTTATTCTAATTTTTTTTGGCCAAGCAACCTCAAAATGCATATAAACAATATCATTAACCAAAAATATGAAAACACTCATGAACAAAAAACAATCATGTGAAATAAATCAGTTAAGCCTTACAGTAAGCACTTCTCCACAATATATCTGCCATCAATGTCAGAATCTATTATTTTGCTCTTTTGTTGTCCAGGAACTAGAAAAGTGCCTCTGGCAATATTGTTTTCTTTATTATCTTTGCTGACGTTATTCAGAAAGCAGAGTATTGAGTCATTGTCCCAAAGCAGAAAAATGTCTGCTGAAGGTCTGCCCAGAGGTTTACAATATATTCTAAAGTAAAGTGGAATTTTATAACTAGAGTCTTCTGACCTAATTTCACAATCTTAAGAGAGTTTGGGTCCATAGCAAGTCTTAATCTAATCAGTCAGGTTTTAAATTCAATCATAATCTTACATTCTTTTTTCATATGACATTTCCTTAAGACTTTTATCAGTTTTGTCTGAGATAAGCAATATGATATGTCAGAATTACTATATACTTTGGACCTTGTGAGAAGTTAATTATGGAATCAAACAATGTCCATACTAGGTTCAGATGGTGGGTTTGAAATCAGACAGACTTGAAATAGGGATTTTTTTTCTTTTGCTTATTAGCTATGACCTCAGAAAAGCTATTTAACTTCACTGAATTTAATTAAAAACATTTTTTAAAAAGATTTATTTTATTGTTTTTGACAGAGAGAGAGAGACAGAGACAGATAGAGACAGAGAGAAGGGAGAGGATCCAGAGCAGTCTCCATAATTGTACATTGTCAGTTTTCAACATAGTTTCATTCTACACAAGTGGGCAGGGGGACATGCGGGTGGGAACCAGGCAGGGGCCCCTTACATGAGAGTCAGGCCCCCATGAGCTGGAGGCTGAACTGGGGGCTTCCCACATGAGAAGCTTGCCCGGTGAGACCTGAACTGGGGGCCACACCCCAGTTCAGCATATGGGTTCATATGGGCCGGGGCTGTGATTCCATCCTAGGACCCTGGTGCTGCAAAGCAAGAGCCTAACACACTGAGCCATCCCAGCACCCCCAACTTCATTGAATTTTAATTTTCTCTTCAAAAATGAAGTAATTTAATTATAATAAAAGATAAAAAGCTTGTAACAGTGCCCAATGATGACAAGACCTTGATAAATGTTATTAATTAATATTTAATATTTGGCTTTTCACTTATTTGTTTGTTTAAGCTGTCCATTATACAGATCATCTTTCTATACACAGGAAATTTCCCCACCTAAAAATTCCTGGGAGGAGGGAGAGTGGCTTCTCTTTCACAGAAGCTTAACTGGCAAGTATTTAGGATTCTTGTGTATATAGCTTCCCTTGTACTTAGGTTTGGAAACCAAATGCATGCAACCTACACTTAAAATTATGAGATAGGGTGTGCCAGGATGGCTCAGGTTGAGTGTTCATCTTGCAGCCCTGGGGTCCAAGGATTGAATCCTGGCCCTGGCCCATGTGGACCCACATACGGAACTAGGGTGTGCTCCCAGTTCAGTTCTCACCGGGGTGAGCTCCATGGATTCCTTATTCCTGCCCTGTGCAGCCCCGCCCCCACCTTTGTAATGAAACTATGTAGAAAACTAATGATGTGCAACTATGGAGACTGCTCTGGACCCTCCCCCTTCTCTCTGTCTCTCTCTCTGTAAAAAACAATAAAAATAAAATCTTAAAAACACAAAAAGAATTATGTGATAATGATGCAAATACACACCTACATATGCAAAAGTGAATCTGGTGGAAGACAGAGACAGCTATGGCAGCAAAAACTACCTCCAAGGGGCAGTAATGGCAGAAATCTTGACAGTGACATTCAGAATTATTAGTGGTGCTTCCTGTGACTTCGAATGGTCAGCCGTGATAATACAAACACAAGAAGTGGCAGGTTTGTAGGGTATAATTTGATTCTGCTCTAGCTCTGTGGCCTCTTGAGTCTTGTTGTTCCCTTGGAATGTCAAGAAATCCCCCTGGAATTTCTTTCAAAACATCCTTTTAACTTGAATCAGCTAGTGTCAGTGTTTGTTGTTTTCAGTGAAAATCCTGGACTAATATAAAATTAGGACTAGCAATGTTTGCAACCAACAAACTTAAGGGAAAATGCGGATAGGGTGAAAGCATATGAATGCACACATATTGAGAAGTCTAGGATGTGTTGACTGGTCCAAAGACAGAAAATTCTAACAAATATTAAAGAATAGAACTTTGGTCCCAATGTCATGGGGTACCCAAGCTGCTAATTAAATTACCCTCTGAGGTCATCTCCTGCAAAATAACAATTCAAAGCAAGGCTGTGAAGGACCAGTGGCTATTACATTGGAGTATGAAGGGTAACTTTATGAGTATGAGAGATTTTTTGTTTAAGAGAGACTTTTTTTCCCCCCCTAAATGCATGGGCATCTTAAAAAAAGAGAATGGTTTGCTCAAATTTCAATTCTTGGCTTAAGGCATGGACTGTAAATAAGAGAATGTCTGTGTTCATGTTAAAAAAGAAGACTATTGTCTTGCTACACAGAGCTAAGTTGCTAAAAATTTCATGTAATGAGTCTGTGCATTGCTTAATTATGTTGGGTGAATTCATTTAAGCACTTGTTGAGAAAAAGCACCCACGATAATTGAAATGTAGGTATATAGAAAATTCAGAGAAACCTGAACCTCCAATGCTTTCTGAGCTTCCTTTGTCTCCTGGAAGCTGACATGCATCCCTTTTGATGAGGTTGCCCCTTTTCCATGGCTCATATACAAGAGTTACTTGCAGAAGAAATCCAACTCTACCCTTTCCCTATACCAGTCATTTCCTCATCTCAAAACCAGTAAGAAGTTAGAGTCCAGCATGCTTAAGGAGCACAATTACAGTCAAACCTGGCATAGTAACCTGCATATATGCACACACACATACATACACACAAAGAAGAGTTGCAAGAACTTGCAAATTTATGTGAGTAAAAATCTCATGAATGTGTGTATGATTGTTTTTTGAAGGCCTAGATTAGGGGTGGCCTGTGGACAAAATCTGCCCTACTATGTTTATATAGAGAATTTTATTGGAACACATTGCTGCTTGCTTGATTACATATTGTTTACGGCTGCTTTATCATTACAATGGCACAGTTTAAATGAGACTGTCCCACATGCAAAGCCAAAAACATTTACTATCTGGACCTTTACAGAAGTCTGCTGCCTCTAGTCTAGGCCACGCAGGAGAGAACAGTTTTGAATCAGGCTGAGTTTACTGATTTGGGTTGACTCTACGGGCAGTGCTAGAGCCCATGTGCTGCTTGAGCTGGTGACAGTGACTAGAATTATTTACTTTTATTTTGCATTGGACTTACCAGTGACAAGCTCTAAGTTCAGTGCTGGAAATCCCTTAGTATAATATGGGAGGGAAAAAAAAATTCAATATTGAAGAAGTTAGACATTTTTGGTATGGATTTAGTATATATGAAACTGATTTCCCTCCTTAATTTGTCACATCCTCCACTCCTAGAAATCTATAAAAGCCAATGGGAGTATTTAATTTTCAAAGGCAAAATAGGACTGGTACCATAACAGGCCTTGGGACTGCCTTGGCTATTGTATAGTCATAAACAGAAGTGTTTTGGTGTTGTTATTGTTGTTGCTTTGCAGTGGGTAATTGGCCATAGAATTTCTAGCACTGAAAAAGATGGAAAAGCCCTTTAAGGTCCTGCTGTAGTTATATATGCCATAAACTCAGGGTCTGAAGAACAGGACCTGACTTGCACTCATAAAATCTGAGTCTCTCCCCACATCCTCAGCCCCTGTATTAAAGAAAGTTAGTCTCACAGGAAGAAAAGGACCTCTCAGTAATAGCAAAAATACACAGGGTACCTTTGAGTGGATAATTGTGTACTGTGGAAAGAGAATGCCCTCGTGGATCAAGAATGATTGGGCAGTACAGCCTGAACAAACACTGGTTTTAGGGAAATAATTATGCTGATGAGCCACTGGGAAAAGTTAAGATTTAAGGGATTAGGTAATAAATGGAATTCGGACCCATACAAACCTCCAATTTATTCATTAGGCCTGGATAAATCCATCTGTATTCTGTAGGAAAAAATATATATGTATATGTATGTATGTGTATGTATGTATGTGTGTGTATAAATATATACACACACATACATACATACACATACATACATACACACACACACACACACCCCTGCAAGTAATAGAAAATTCAACTAGTGGGGTTAAATAAGTAATCATTCATGTTGCAGCTATGCCAAGAGATGAGGGGATGTGCAGTGTCAGAGGCTAGGACTCTGTTTCTCTTCGCTATTCCCTCATGTGAAAGGATGGTCACTGCAATGCCTGCCTACATTCATATTCAAGGAAGGGTCAAGGTAAGAAAAAAAAGGCTAAATCTGCTTCCTAGTTCCCCTTTTATGATATAATCACTTTTCCAAAAAATAATATCAATCTGATAGAGTCTACTAAGGTATCATTGCTAGGACTGTGTTGCTTGAGTCCACCCTGATAATAAGAAAGTATAGGAAAAACAAGGAAGGTTTGTCATGATGCATTCACCTAGGCTGGGTACAAGGTTCCCCTGAATTAAAGTGAGAATGTTAGCAAGGATGAAGTAAGGAATGAATGTTATGTTGTCAACCAATCAGGTCTGCCACATCATCCCATATTTATTTCATCAGATCTTGAGTGTGTGATTGGCATATATTTAGTAGCTAGCAATGCGTATTTATTCATCTGAACCATGGAATATAGGTTACTATGATAGAGAGGGCCAAATGGAAGGGAATGTTCCCCTTTCCTAGCAAGACAAAAACTTGAAGGTAGTACTCTCTCCAGGGAAAACCAAAAGCAGTATTAAAGACTTGAAAGAAACCTAAGAAGCTCACCAAGGACTGTGTTTCCATCTTAATGTTGGGAGGTATAAGATAGAATTTTCTGTAAAGGACACCTTACTGGTGTATGCCAGACCACTGACTCTGAAAATTTAACTGCTATAATAGACCTCTGAATTTCATAGTTTATTTCCCCCTTCTGGAGCTCATTTGTCTTATCAAAGCTTCCGATGTCGTCTCTTACTGCTCACATGGCCCCTTCAGCATAACGTCATTGATATAGAGGGGAAGTCCAGATGTTCCAGATCTCCTCAAGCTATATTGTGATAGTGAGTGTGTGTGAGTGAATTAATATAGATGAAGGGCATGATTATAAATGCATATGATAAAAATTAGATCATTGTCCTTAATTGTTCTTTAGACTTGAGTGCCTGATGAGTCACAGTCACTATGGTAAGTGTCTGTGTGCATGTGTGTGCAAAGATAACCTCAATATAGAAACAGATTTATTTGTAACAGTTCATTTATAAATTACTTCTTTGGGTTTTGTATTAATCATAAACAAAAATATGTTGTATTTTTAATTAGGTTGGTTACTAAGCTAGCTCACAAAGAACAACTTAGTCCTGTTAGACTACGGAGCATGTGTAGTATAGATAACAATGTGGATTTTTAGGTCCTATGAAAAGATAGCCATGAAATGGAATAGGAGATACAGAAAGAGACTTCTGTCTTTAGGATTTAAAAATAAACAAACAAACAAAAACTTTCCCATCCTACTTATTGATCCTTTTGCACTTTTACTTCCTTGCCTAAAATTAATTTGCTAACCCAGTTATTGAAGTGTAGCGTGGATCCAATTTCACTACAACATCTAAAGGGATCAACGCTCCAAATTATCTACATGTTTTTAAGTAATTTACACTAATATTTATGCCTGTGTATTTACATGTAAATGTGGGAAGGCTTTAAATGTAAACTGATGAAACAACTCCCAAGTTTGGTTCACCAAAGCTGTCCTACTTTCCAGAGCTCTTCCTTTTCTCCATTTCTAAACATGCAGATCCCTCAAAAAACTTCACATTTTTTCCAGAGGTTCACTTGGTAGCACAGGTTGGCTTCTGAGGATGGAGAGAGTGGTTGATGGATGGTCAATGGTGACATTTGGGGATGGTCTGTACATTGAGTTTTAAACTGAGTAAAATTAATATCTTCTCATTAAGCAGATACTGTCATTGGAGAGTTTGGTTAGTTTTATTCAGGAATCTTTGCTGCACTCGGGGTCCAAAAAAGAGTACTGAAGCCTACTACTAGGGAAAAAGTAGGAGAAGGATAGAGAGCTGTTGGATGGGCAGGGCTCCAGGTCTCTTTGCTGCCAACAGAACCCGTTCTCCCTACAGCCACCACACCCAGTTACATCCAGGCATTGCATTATGAGCACTTTCCAGGTTCTATATATTCAATTCTTGTCTCAGCCTTTATTTGAAGAAAGGGTTCCATTGTTCAAAAATTTTTGAGGAGCACTAGATAAGATAATGTTTAATGCCCACTCTAAATCTAAAATTCAGTGACTTGGTACATAAATGCTCCCTCAATTATAAAATTCTAATTTTTTTAAATTCTGGGAGATACGTTGTTTGTATTAAAATAAAGTGCTGAATTTGAGAGAAATTAAATAAAATATATTTTAAGTTTGACTATAAGTAAACAATTTTCTAGTTCATAATAGGTAAATATCTTGAATGTTAGAGCAAAAAAACTGTTTTATTGTTCTTTTTTCTTTCCACTACTTGATATTTTACAACCGCATTCTACCATTTTCTGGCAATGTGAACTGAATAACTGTCTTGGACTCATTATTCTTCAATTTCCTCACTTGTAAAATGGAGATAATAAATGTATCTCTTTACTGGTTATGAAAAATATGGTAAGATTTAAAAGCTTTAGGAGAGTGACTGGAATCTAGTAAGTACACAATAGAAGCATGTAATCATTACTGTTGTTTATATTGAAATCATCAATTCTATATTAGTTGCTTAACCACTGAAAATTTGAGTAAATAACTTATAAAATCACACACAAAAAAAAGAAGAAAAACTAAGACATCTAGAATAAAGTCAAAACGCAAATAGGAAAACAGATGGGCAATATCCAGAAAGAAAATTTTGTTCAGTATTTCCCATCTGCTACTCTTTGCTTGCACGCTTTTCAGTAATATAAATTTTCAAACAGCCAAGCAATATAATCCTCAATCTAGTTTAATTTGTGTTTGCACCTCATTGCCTGCTGGCAAGGGAATGGTTAGATTCAGATTTTATGATAAAATCACATCGTCCTCATGTTCATCCCACGAGAGGCAAAATTGTACAAAAGATTAAAATAAGTGGAGGCAATTATTCTTTCTATTAATCAATTCCAGACACATTTGGCAGCTTTATCTTGCAACAGAAGTATAATTCAAAGAAAGGTAATAGAGAGTGTTTTCAATAGTGTTCTTTTAATTGAAAGCATTGAGCGCTCTTTAGTAGGTTATAACCTTCTTTGCTTAAGAAAGTGTTAAGATTAATGTTTTCCATTTAAAAATTACATAGTTTTCTAAAAGCACCATCATTATTCATCTTCTTATTAATTTGCTTTAAATTAGTAAAAATAAATAGAAACTTATTTGATTTAGGAATTAGAGAATAATGCATTTTTCTCCTAATGGGAAAAAGCCAGTATTACTTTGTTTTCTTTTGATAAATGGTCACTCATGTAGATCCAGATCAGATATCAAGTGATGGCTGTTTAAAAGGCAAGACTAAAAGGAAGCTTCTATATTTAGTAAGCATTTACGAGTTTTTACGGAAACAATGGTGGTAACGGATTGTCTGTAAGTTACTAGACCAGATCATCATTTTTCTGTTTTAATGTTCATGCAAGCACTTAGGAATGATTTTTAAAAACTGATTTTTACTTTTAATTTGGAAGAGAAAAGTAAATCAAAGGCTTTTTTTTTCTTTTTTTCTTTTTTCTCTTGCATGATTCTTGGTGTCTGTAGGGATAGGTACGCTCTGAAGCTGTCAGCAGCAACTTTAAACTCTGGAGGTTTTATTGCGTCATTGTTGACATTTCACTTACACCACTTGTCACTCTAACACCCAGGCCAATCATACTGATTTATCTGGAACATTGCTAGTCCTCATGACAGGGAGGGGTGTGTGGGGGGGGAGCATGGTGAAGCACACAGAATGACAAATATCACATTTCTTGTTTTCACTGGCCAAAACAAGTCACAAAGCGGGCCTGAGTTCAACACAGTGGGGAGGTGCATTCACTCACTGGGGTCCGGGTCAGTGAATATCTTTTGCAGCTCTCATGCAAATACAATTAAAGGAGGCCTTGTCCCATCTCTGCATACTCGCATTTGGAATGTGCTAGCAGAGAGGATTTTTAGTTATATTGAGTTGGCCATTTCTTT